>VXBB01024394.1:600736-634502 GCA_013399915.1 Illadopsis cleaveri
CGCGTGCGGCAGGAGCGGTCCGGAGGCAGCCGTGGCCGGGGGCAGCGCCCGTGGCCGGGGGCAGCGCTGTGACCGGGATAGCGCCGCTCCGCGCCCCCCGCACCGCCAGACGGTTCCCGGGCGGCGGCGGCGCCCGCGCTGTTCCCGGTGCTGTAAAACACGCGCAGAACAGAAGGGGAAACAAGAGGGAGGATGAGAAATCAGTCATTTCCTCGTGTTGTGGCTTCACCCCTACTGTGTAAGCTGCGGACTGTCAGTTTAGGTCAGAGCGACTCTCCCAAGAAGTCTTATAACAGCAAAAACTACCTGCTCTGCACTTCATTGCTAGCTTCAACCCAAAGACCTTCAAAACCTTTTCAAAACCTCTATTAAACTATTCCCCCAAAACCCCTTCATGCCCTTCCACTTTTCAGGCAAAGAAGAAGATTTTGCCTTTCCTTGTGTCAGTGTTTTTCGGCTTCGTGAACTGTAGGAACATTTTGAACTCCTTAAAGGGATCAGTGAAAGCAACTAGGAAAAGCCAGCCAGAAAAGTAAGTAGGCTTAAATTTGCTGTGCTCATGCCCATGCTGCTATTGCAAAACTTTTAATTGAAATATGGTTGGGAACTGGTGTTGGGATGCTTTGAAATTTCAGAGGACCCAAGTGCCTATTGCAGCAGGCATTTAGGGATAGTCCAGTAGTAAGGAAAAGAAAAAACATTAGATTGCTGCCATTATTTCTGCTGATGAATCAGCAGAATATGGATTCATAATTCTTCATATCTATCATAGTAATACAGTTGTACAGCATTGGTTTTCATGTCAATGAATGACAGCAAGTGTCTGAGCACTGGAATATTTTGGCTGAAGTTTTCCCAAAGGAAGACTAAAATCTGCAAACAGACTATTAAAATGTCTCTTACTAAATGTGCAGTAACAGGTATTTTGGGTTAACAGGTGTCCTGATTTATAGTACAGAATTTTCAAAAGTAGGATGCTGCTTTACTGCTGCTGTAGAAATAGAAAAACTAAGGTAATTTCCTGTTTCAGAAGAAAGCACGTGCAGGTGGCTTGCACTGAATTAACTCTGTGGGGATCACCTCTTGCCTTCCTCAAGGGACAGTAACCACAATTTGAAACACTTGGTTTCTGACAGTCCTAAGCCTTCCTATGACACGATAGATATTTCAGTTTTGCATTTAGCAGTATTTCCAGACTGAAGTGTTTTATTAATAGTCTTGCACTATTGTGGAACATCTCTGAACTGTAGTGTGGAAAAGGTATAGCAAGAGAATGGAGTTTCACACATGCAGAGCTGCTGTTTGTAGCTAATAAAGCATGTTAATTTGCAATACCATTAACTCCCTTGTATAGGCTTGAGGGTATTTAACTCATCAGTCTCATTCTAAAAGCTTCATTGCATTTAAAGGTATATTTATGGGGGGAGTTGGGGCAATATTGAGTTATATTCAGAATCAGATTTCAGTGAAGGAAAGCTCTAAGTCCAGTAGGAAACAAGCCTGCTGCCACATCCATGCTTGGGTTCTAAACGAAACTAAACTTTATTTCCTCTAAGCATTATGTCAGGAGCTGATGTGCTTTTTTTGCTCATACTGTACAAACTCTGTGTGCAGGGTAGCAGTTTGCTTAAAGGCAATATAAAAAAGGGCAGATGATTGAGCATGATGTAGGTGAAAGGCCTAGGCATGGTGGTGTTCTTAGTCTCTGGCACAAATTAAGCCCTGCTTTCTAAGCTGAATACTTACTAAAATGCTCTATTGGATTCAGCCATCAGATCTTACAACTTGGAGCACTGAACAGCCATTGCATCTTGCCTTTTGTTTTGAATTTCTAGTCCATTACTGTGGTTCAAATCAAATCTTTAGCACACAGTCTATCATGGGTGTAGTAGTCTGTCCTAATAGTTCAATGTTTTTAGAACTTAAATATTCCAAAACCATATGGAAAGATGTTATTATTTAGTGTGATGCTAAAATCATGAAATACAGGCAGAGATTTAGCACATGGCTCTCACACACTGTTGCTCTTTTGCTAGTAACTTGAGGAAGAAGAACTGAACATATGTTTATCTGTTGATTGACTGTTGCAGTATAGAGAGACCACTATTATCTTGAACAACTATTAATTTGAATTGCAGCTGTAGCCTCTGTAAATGTAACCAAGACTTTTGTGCAGCCACTGAGTTGCCTAGAAAAGCACAGAGTCCTTTGAGCTCCTTTGCCTCTCTTGGCCTCTGCCCAATGAGCTGCTGGCTGCTATTTTTTCTTCTATTTTATTGCTGATGTAATTTTTCTGTTATATCTGGTTTTCTAAAGCTTTTTCTTTTTTTTTTTTCTATCTGATTGTTTTGTAAGCTGTAACTTTTAGCACAAGAAAACCATGCTGGATCTGAAACTCTCAAGCTCTAATTAGCCTATTGATTTCCCAGTTAACTTTAATGAATTAAACACCATCGTTATTCAGATGTTTCTTTCCCTAGATCTGTTAGTCAGCAGAATGTTGCCCTGCTAGACAGAATTTCTTGGTAACCCTTCTTGATAATATTTCTTCATATGGCTACAAGACCTGCCATTGCTGTTATTTTATATCCACTTATCTATAGCTTTTTGCTCTTCAGAAGTATAAGCAGCAGCAAAGTGCACGTTTTACTGTTACTTATCATGTGCCCAGGTAATGGGGAAGCTATACACAGACAGACAATGTCAATTTTCATGGGTTTGAAGATATGGCTGTAAGTTTGTGCCGGCAGTTGAATGAGTTTTGCAAGTCAGTTGCATTGATAGGATTTAGATTTTTATTTATGATTATAAGAGTACATCTATGAACCACTGGCCTATGTGGGAACTGGACTCAAAATGTTGCATTAACTATTTTATTTTGTGGAGTAGCAAGCTTCCATGTGACAAACAAGTGTGATTGCCTTCCTGGGATGTTTTTGACAATCTGTATTTTTACTGCCTGAGTAGAATCTTTTTTTCTCCTGCCTTCACTGAAAACTTACTGGTTTTTCCCAGGCAGGGGATCAAGTTTTACTGCTGTGCTTTGACTGTTGCATACCATTTTGTATGTCCAATTCTGTTTGTGTTTTTGTACTATTGTGGTTGTTGGGGAGGGTGTGGGTTAGCTAATTAATAGATTTTAATCTGTTAATTGAAAATCTGAGATTCTGACACATAGACTGGGCTAGAGCAAAATCAAATTGCTTCTCTTAATTTATTTTATGGAAATTAGGTTCTGAGGCAGGGCTGAGGTTTGAGAACTCCTCAGAAAACCTCTCATCCCATGCTGGGTGGGGCTTTGAGTAATCTGGTCTAGTGGAAGGTGTCCCTACCCATGACAGGGGGTTGGAACTAGGTGGTCTTGAATGTCCTTTCCACGATTCTGTGATTCTAAGGCACATACAGAATTTTCCAATCCAAATCAAAGATTGCTGTGTCTGTTGTTTGAAACATCCTTGTTGAAGTTTGGTCTAGTAGGGACAGATCAATAATTAAGCTCAATTAAGGATTGAACTGATAAAGGATTACAAAATTTCTACCTGGTTTTCATGGAAGAGAATTTAAAAATCCATACCCAATGGAGGAGAAAACTTGGATTGCTGTTCAGAGGTGCCCACAGGGAGCTGCCCATTCCTATTCTCACAGAGCTCTGCTAAGCTCAGGCAAATCTGAAGAGTCACATCAGAGACAAAACTACAGATCTTTCACAGATACAGACAGCTGTAATGTCTTCTCTAAATACAGAAGTTCTGCTGCTGCTAACTTAACTTTATACCATAACATGATTTAAGTTCTTTCCCAGAGAAGGCTGTACCTGAGTTCATTTACTGCTTTACCATGGTCGGCATCCAACCCTGCATCTCCTGCTTTACCAGGATCCTTTCACAGCTTTGACATAACATTGTTTTCTAAGCCCTTGCAATTTCTTTCAGGTTTACTGTTTCTTTATCTCCTGCCTCTGGTTCATTGCATTTTTCTTTTTGGAATTTTGCACTGTATTTGTTGTTTGCTTGTTTTCAGTTCTGCATTTTATGATTCCAGTTTTATTTATTTGCCAGTTTCATGTTTCAAATCAATATAGATGATCTTTTTTTGGTGCTTCATTTATGTCCATATAGCTGAACAGGTGACCTGAGTCTGTCTAACCATGGTTGTAGTGAGTCTGATTTTATTTTTTCTCTGCTTTCTGGCGACGTTTGTTTCTTTTGCATATGTGTTCCTGAGAAAGAAAGAAAGGTTCTTTCAAGGATAAATCATCAGAAAATTACTCAGTGAACCTTTCTTCATTTCATTTGATGATCCTCAGCCCAGATACCCTTCTTGCTCTTCCAGTTCCTTCATCAGGACACCCCGTTCTAGTGTAACTGTTGCAGGAATCCATTCGTGCAGGGTTGTTCTGCCAAACACACTTAAAGAGTCGTTTGGAGAAGTTTTCAGCTCTGAGGGTTGGTCTTTTGGTTTGTGCAGTTAAGAACAGACGTGGGGCTGTCTCACATTAAAATTTCATCAGCCACAGAAGAAATATGAAGCCATAAGGTGAGCTGCAAATAAAGCAGAGGTTTGCTGTGAAATACTTATTTGAGAAACTTCTCTACACATTCTTTGTTCACAGTGTATTTTAAAATATTTCAAGCAAAAGCAATATTGGCCTGTGTTTGCTGTGCACTCATGGCCTTTTGGTGTAACCTTGGCATTAAAATGTAGAGGACGGTTATTCCCACTGTCTGGCATTCACCTTCAGATCATGAATCAACACTCAAGTACATAAGAGACAGGAGAATGCAATTGTTTAGATAACATCTTAAGCGAGCAACAGTTGCATAAACAAGGACAGGATCTATCATCAGTCATGTTCTGCTTACTGCTCATGTAGGATTGATACCTAGTGCAGAAGAAAACCACAGAAAATGTGTGTTATAAACCGGCTTCCAAGAATGAAATGTTTGCAGATCTTAATATGGATAGGGAAGTTCTCAGAACTATCAGGAAGAGAGGTGCAGCTTTGAGAAATAGTTAGCACTGCTACTTTCCCAAGGAGTGGCTGCCCTATGCTAAAGTTCTGTGTTGCTTTTCAGAAGCACCAGTTCTTCAGGAATTTCTTCAAGCACGGCATTGGCTGTAGCCTGTTTTGCAGAGGAACAGATCCTTTCAGAACATGTTAGAAAGAGACCCTTGTAGAGGATCCTTGGAGACTTTTCACAACCTCATGTTACTTAAGTGACATGTACTTAGTTACTTTATGCCGTGTTTTCAGCAGTGGAACTGGAATACAAATTTTAATCCCATTCTACACCCTCTCTTCTTCCCTCTCTGCACCCCAGTCATTTCTTCCTCTGACCACACTGTTTTACTATCTTTCTGTTTCCTCTGTGACTTGAGAGGTTTGCACTGTAAACATGATGACTGAAATGATTTTGGTTATAAATAACAACCTTCTATTTTTTTGTTGTTTATTTTTAACTTGTTGCAGCACTTGAGAGGATAGTGATGTGTGTAAACAGTTGATGAAGCAGATAGAGAGGGGAAAATTCTTCTGGTACCTTCTCTGCAGAAGGAGGTGGATCATAGAATGAAGTAATTTTTTTCTGCACAGACTCTTGTTTGCTGTCTGCATGTTCCACTTTGCCTGAAAAAATGAACCAGCTGCTGGAGGTCATTGGTGCACTGAGATCACAAGAAGTAAAGAAATTATTCTGGCTTAGCTTGGTGTGTATGCATGATCTTGATTTATGTTATCTCCTCTGATCAGCTGGAGCTTTATGATGAAAATTGCTCCAGCAAAGTTTTTGGCAGTGGATTTTCTCTGAAAAATGAAGCTGGGTAATGATTACCTGTCTCTGAGGTGGTGTATGTCCTTATCAGTTGCTTAAGCACAACCAAGGGGTCATCAGCCATGGTACCATTCTGATTAACTTACTGATCCCACTATCTCTAGCTACTGCTTTTGGCAAAGGGAAAGACGATGGCAGACTAGTATCCAAGGTCACTGAAGTCAGAAAGAACAGGAATAAGAATGAACATATTGCCATGGGTTCTCATGGTCATCAGTGTGTTTACACTGGAAACAGAAGTCATCTCTTATCTATATATCAGAGGGAAGGAGACCAATATTCTGCTGCTCCAAGTGCTCCAGGGGTTTATGGTTGGATTAAACAGCTCAATCATCATAACAGGTTCCTAAAACATTCTGTTGATGAAAATAAATATAAGATTGCTGGTTGATGAGAGATTCTGTTAAGACACTAATGAATTCATTAGTCGATGGAGTAAACCTTTGGGGACTTTAAGTATTTTTTGGCAAGGAACATGGAATATAAACTACCTCTTTCTTACCAGTTGCATAATTTTATTATTTTTATATATATATATGTCTAATTCGTTACCATTTTGAAAGAAGGATCTTTATGCTCAATGTTATTTCTATGGTCTTTTCAGTGACTAAGATAGGTTCATTAGAGGAAAATACATCATGCTAAATTCAACAGCCTGAGGAAAGTGGAGCTGCTGCTGCTTCTCCATATCCCCAGATCCAACCAGTACCAAGGCTGAAGATGTGTTTCCCATAAGCACACACAGAGAACACACATACACAACATACTTACATTTGTTCATGGCAAGTCATGCATATCAGAGAGGCAACTGTGACAGCTTCATCCCCTCTGCTCTCTAGCTAAGCAGGATGGAGGTCCAGTACTTAGAATATATGTACAGATGTAGAGATACATCACACATCTGCAGGGTGGATCCCTCCAGCACACAGGCTCACACAGTCTGCCTAGTAGCTTCTTCATCCCAATCTCCCCAGCTGAGCTTGACATATGCGCCCTCAAGGCCATAGCTCCACTCCAGTTGTTGGTACAGACCATTCCATGTGCACATGTGTGACTGGCCAGGACTTCCCAGGACCCCTTTTGCTGCTCCTGAGTGCTCTTTCTTTTAGAGATGGGCAGATGCTTTTCACACCCAGAGCTGGCAGGGACTTCCAGGGTCCCATAGGTGACCCTTGCATACTACTCTGGTCTGGTGGAAATGAGCTTTTGATAGGCTGATGGCTCATGTGGTGGCCCTGGCAGTAGCCCACCGAGATATTATCCAGGTTCTACATCCTGCTGTTGTTCTGAATAACACTGTAGGTGTGCAGAGAAGCTTTTATCACACAACCAAACACAGTTTATGTAATCATCCCACATTTCTAATGAATAGAGTGGAAATTTTGCCTGTCTAAAAGCTGCATAGAAATTTAAGGTCGGGATGTATTTTTTTCCCAAAGGTTCAGTCCTGGAGTGCATTTCTTAGATTAGGACCTACACAAGGAAAATTTTATTTATTTCACAAGTTACTTCTAAATTTGTGAAGGTTTACATAAAGGCTTCAGGTTTAAAAAATCTGGTTGTTAGTGGATTTAATGGGAATAGTGGAGGAGGAATGAGAATGATAAGAACAGTCCAATAAAACTAGGAGAACACATTCCTTATGACCCCACCCAGTCATTTTACACCTTGTGCTTACTTTAAAAACAACTTTGTACTTGTCACTCAGGGTGAAAAGTGGAAGGGCATAGGGCACTGGGGAATGAGGCCAGAGAGGAAAGAAAGAAATGAGCCATGGTGTGGTTCCTAAAATCACCTGGTTTTGTGTCTTGCCTCTTCAGACAGTAGGAACACACCTTGCAGTAACTGTGCTTTTCAGCCTACATTTGGGAGAACATATTTTACATTGAGTTGCAGTATTTCCACCAGCCCTTTGACTGATGGCAGTCACCTGTATTTGTAAGCTTGAAGACACAAAATATTTCATAGACTTTTTAGTTAGTGATCAAAGTTGGAATTCTGTAGCAGAGGACACATTGTAACACAGTCCTGCGCACCTGTGCTTTTCTGCTTCTTAAAGCAATTTGTGCTTGGCTTCCAAAAGAAAGGGGGTTAGCTCTTTTAAAGCAGGCAAGACAATGGATTTGCCATTGACTCCCGTTTCCTTAGGTAGGTCAGACACATTCATGTTAGATACATGTTAGGAGCCAAAATGTCTGTTAAAGCTGCAAGAGTCACGTGGTACACCATTCTTAATGTCTCCAGCTTCCTGCTTTTTTCTCCACATAGTTGTATTTTGAATCTAAGGAACAGCAGTCAAATCTCTGTCCTTATAAATTTTATGGTTGCATTCTGATTCATGTCATTTGGATCCAAAATTATTGTCCTCTACAAGAATCAGTGCAGATGGCTTGGCAGATCTCCTTTATCAGCTAAGACTGGGAAGAGAAAGTGCTAATTTATTAGTGATAGAGTTATAAATTCATGTTTGCTTCACCTCTTTTTTTTTCTTTAACACCTTCAGTTTGATAGTAGCAGTAAAAACCTAAGACAGGCCTTTATCAGTCAGATAAAGAATTGCCAGCTCTTAAGTCTTTTGCATACAGGTGTTAACTACTTCAACTCAACTCTTATCTGGCTGATAAGATTAATGACAGTTTTTCTTACAGCTTTTTATTCTCGCCATGAAGTCCAAAGGTTGTTGGAGAGCAGTATTCCACTATCCACCATTGCCTTTCTCTTTCTCTGGATAAAGGTCTATGAGTTTTCAGAAATCATAGCAGTAAGCTTTCCTTTCATGAACATGGCAGTACCTTGCTTTTGCTCTTCCTCAAGCATTCTGGGAGTGAAGGGCAAAACTCAGTTTCTGAGCCTTGGATAACTGTGTTGGCAGTTTGTCATACAGCAAACACTTGGAGAGGCAGTTGAACCAGTCATGAAATGTTGCTATTTTGCTACTCTGTAGACAATGTGTATTATCTCTCCTAAAGACAAGCATCTCAATCTTATTCTCTGCATACTTCTTGTAAAACAGAGAGATGATATTAAAAACTTTAATTGTTACTGTATTATCTACATCAGTATTTTAGGTTGCCATTAGGGAACATGCTTATGCAGGGCTATTAAGATGAAGTTGGTAACATGACATGGAAAAATAGAATGTGATGTATCCAGCAGTAGTTTTAGGTAGATTTAGGATCTCTTTTAATGACATGTGATTTGTTTTCCATGTTCTTATATCCACTGTGAAGGTAAAGACAAGATCCTATTGTATCATCCCTGAAGTTACTTTTGTTTTAGCTGATTCTCATGATTCACTGCAGTGTAACTTCCTTATTCTAACAGAATCAGAAACATTCAGTCTACAGTTTAAAAACCCTCAAGCTGATTGATGGTGAAACTTGGGTTGTGACCTCTAGTAATATTCCAAACTAACACTTGCCATGATTTGGATGACTGATTTAGAGTTGGGCCTTCTTCAGTTAGTCAAATACACCATTTGTGTAATTTATTTTACCATGAAAAACAGAGGCAGGATGGAACTTCTGTTGTTCTGTATATGCTCCTAGTACCTGGAAGATCTGGAGCATGTCTACAGAACAAGACACCTCCAGACCTCTCCAGGTCTAGATTTACATTACAAGCTCATGTGGCTCTTCTGTATGTTAACCAATCTACTTGAAGCTGAACAAACTCAAAAGTGGAAAGTCAGGATCTGAATTGTTTGGGGTTAGCAGGGCACTGTCTTGTGTTGCTGTCCTTTGTAGCAGAAAGGAAGCAGGGGCCGTGTTTTTAAAACCTTGGCTAAAAATGTTTTGATATCACATTCTCTTTTTATTGGAGAAGCTTGGCCAAAACCAAGTCATTGAACTGATTTGGTTTGTGTCTTTTGTACCCAGCTGCAGTTTTTGTTCTGATTTGAGTGGATTTTCTGTTTAGACTGATTAAAATTGCTTCTTAATTTGTAGATAAGGCCAGTGTTGCCAGAACACATCAATTAATTACTGGAAAAGATAGATTCTTTGTGAATAATGACATAAGGGACCATTGTGGAATCCCAGGATGGTTGAGGCTTGAAGAGACTTCTGAGGATCATAGATTACAACCTCCCTGCTCAAGCAAGATCTCCTTTATTTTACATAATAAAGCTGAAGTCAATCTAGAGTGTACGGTCAATAAAAAACTACAATTTTAGTAAAAATATCCTTTTGTGCCTGACAGTGTAGGGAAAGTATTGCTTACGAAATACTGAGAACTGAAGAGATGTGTCAGTTCTAGGAGACAGAGACTACCAAGACCTGAGTGGAAAATTCCAGCACTTTCATCAGAGTGAAGGCATAGATAGCAATATTGGTATTTTGCTGATGATCTGACTGTACTTGCTGAATCAGACTGTTGAACCAATCATGGTTAGCTTTGTCTGATGTTTAAGTAGCAATTTGTTTAATTTCTATGTGGTAACCCTTTCCCAGAAAAGTATTGATGTACAGCTAGAAACGGAGCACTCCTGGGTTAGCACCATTGGTTGAAGGCAAACACATGCTTAAGTGCCTTGCTGGACCTGAGCCCAAGGCCTTGTTCACAATGATGGCTCTGTTTCCCACTGCACTCACGTCCTGTCATCGAATGTGGCACCAGCCAGCATCTCTGCCTAACGACGTAGCAGCCCTGTCACTTTGCTCAGAATTAGGAGTTAAGTTTCTTGCCCAACATTTCTGAAAGCAGCAAACATGGGGCAGTGGAATTAGCAGAGTGTCTTTTAAACATGTTTGTGGCACTGAATCAGAAAGACAAATAAATCTTTACAAACCTCCTGGCTATTTTTAAAATTGGGCACATCTCCCAATTCCTATTTTAGTCAGTGCAGACTGAGAGTAGCAGTAAGTGGCACATCCATTGAAATAATAACTGTTTGAAAGTATTGAATTGTGTATCCTTGAGATGCTGTTTGGAAAAACAAGCTTCTGAAATAGAGGGGAAAGCAGATAGATGGATGCAGGAAGCAACTGACAATCTGGAAGAAGGCAGTGGGTTTCGCAGTGTTAAAGTCAGAGTTCTGTCTTTTGAAAATGGACATGCCAGTTTGTGAGTAAGCAGGAAGTAACACAGTAATAAAGGAATCTCCCTCCTGCGGTGATATATTCTTTAAAAACTGAGGGAAAATCCAGATAAGGATGAATACAATCTTATAAGTTCATTTCAGCTCTTATTTACAAAGTAATTAGTGCAAAAGCTTTAATTACACAAGAGAAGCATAAATTAATAGCTTGCATATACTGAAGACTGAGTGTAATTTATTTTCTTACTGCTGTTACAGACTATTTAATTAGACTACAATCACAGTTCTTGTCTCTAGCTTGTCAAAATATTTTATTTGAAAGGAAATGCCAAATCTGAGGTTAAAAAGGAAATCAAACTTATTTTGTCTCCAACCAGGTTTTTCAGTGGAGACCGTGGAACTGTTCCTCCTTCACTGCTTCTCTCTGAGATCAACTATGGAACATGCTCAAGAACAAGAAGCATGCCCTGAGCAAACCCAGAGGTATTGTGTGCAGAGACCAATATACAGCCAGGAGCTCCTGCAAGGACAGCTGCACAGGCGACAGAGAACCCCTCAGACTTTAGGGCAGAAGATTGCACATTCTTGTCGGTAGGGTTTTTTGTCTTATCATTGTTTTATTGGTTAGAAATGTTATCATTCTTAATTGATTCATGCACTCAGCTGATAACCTCTTGAAAGAAACCTAAAAGATAAAACTGCTAATTCAACTCTTACTTCCCAGCAAGATTGGGAAGAAGCTGTGTATGTGCTTTTAATGTTAATGTATAACTATATTAGAAAATGATGGATAAATTAGTTGAATTGCCTTCATCAAAGTGCAGAAGGAAAATATGCAGCATTGGAATGTGAAGTATTAGTCAAAATCACATGACATGAATTTGTAACACCCAGAAAAATATCTGTCCTTTTTATGTGGAAGTACTTATGGCCAAATTTGTGCTTCACATGATCCTTTCACAGAAGAATGGAGAAGTATAATAGCTGTGTAGAAATCTAAATTATTAGTCTAATAAGAACTTACTAAAGGTATTCTCTAGCTTTTAATTAATTGCCTTGGAATCTAAGTATCATCTGGTTAGACGTGAAATGTCTTTAACCATGCTTCTCTTGCTCGGTGGTACTAGAGGATTTAAGTTCTAATTAAGTTCTCATTAGCTTTATGCTTATCCATGCTTCATTTGCAGAGTTTTTTCCATTTCTTTCTCAAACCTTGTTCTGCAGGACAACAAAATTGCTTTTCTGTAAAATATTCCTGTTCACATGATTTGACATTTAGAAATTTGCCTTGGTTTATGGAATGACTTCAATGGTAAAGACACTTAATTCTACCTCAGAAAACTTATCTGTCCTGAATAAAAAAAATGTGGATCAAAATCCTCCTTCTTGTGATACAGTCTACTTAACCATGAAGAAGTGTGGATGACTCTCTCACAAGCTTCTTCACTGTGTGATTCAGAAATGCTAACAAATCTCTGCAATTCTCTTGTAATTTTCCTACACAGAAAAGCATTTATACAGTCTCTGTGTTACATTTTTAGCCAAGGTTAAACTTACCACAGTACAATCAAGGTATGATGCAAGGCAGTACTGGATAGAGATACGTGTTTCCTGGCTCTATTCATTTATCATGAGTCAGGGTTTCAAAAGGTTAATAGCTCTGCTGAGAGCCACAAGGGTCAGTGCTGCTGCCTTCAGTGCCTTTCCTTTCTGGGTGAAAAAGGCTTGTGTTCTCAAACAACCTGAAAGTTAGTCTATCAGTATTGATAGTGATAGTAATAAGTGCTGGTTAAATTAATAGATTTGGCATTTTTAAAGCATGATACTATATAATGTTATGATCAAAAAGGTATAAAGCACAGAACTAGTAAATGGGAAAAAGCACTGCAAAGTACTCTGATGAGTGAAAACCACTATCAGGAAGCAAGTTATGCTCAGGGGATTGTTACTAGGAGTGATCTCAGAAAAGGTGTTGTGTGACCACTCAATTGTGCATAGACTGGAACAGTTTTACTTCCCCCTCCAGCCTCACAAGACTTTTGTTCTCTTATCCAGTTCCGTAAGGTTTGTGGACAGCACTAACATGTGATTAAGGGCTAAATTAACTGGAGTCATAGTTGATTGTGCTTAAGTGTGTCCAGAAATTACTGTCATCAGGAGTCTGAGCCTGCCTGTAAAGGAGCTGTTTTCCTGTATAGGGATAAAAAAGAATTTTTGAAACCTGTTTGTCCCCTGCTAGTGTATAACTTTCTTTCTGCATTGTATTTCCAGGTGTTCTTCTAAGAAAGCCAAGTCTCATCTTTACAGTTTCTTACCAATTTTAAAATGGCTTCCTCGTTACCCAGTGAAGGAATACCTACTGGGAGACATTATCTCAGGTATAAGCACTGGGGTCATGCAGCTTCCTCAAGGTGAGTGTGCCTCTGGATTTAATTATCTCTTCTTTGCTTTTTCTGTGTGTGCTTTTATGGCGGTGCTTGGCATCCTGAAAGAGGTGCTGAGAACAGGATGTGTGTCTCAGGGCTTTGTGTGGAGATCAGCATGGATTCTGCAGACCAGCCCAGAATGATGATTCCCTTAAAACTGCAAGTCAGTGATAGGCACCAAACTCTGAAAGAAGCTCCCTCTCTAATCAGTATCCACAGCTCTCAATGGTAGACCAGCTTTTCACAGTTTAAGTGCATGTCTAAACTTTTGCTGAATGCACCATATTATTTACTGATCTCATTGTCCTGAAAGTCGTGGCAAATTTCCTGCAGAGGGTAGCAGTATCTAACAGACATGTAGACATTATGTTTCAGAGAGCAACTGGGACAAAGTAACAAAACGAAATTTAACTAGAGAAGAACATGCAAGAATTCACAGACTGGTCCCTAGTGCTAGAAGTCACCAGTTTACGCTGGAACCATAGTAGCCGGCAGTGTTGGAAATAAATCAAAAGTACCATCAGCAACAAGAATGAAACTCTATGGAAATTTCTATTAAATTACTTGGAAGTGTCACCCTAAGTGGAGCCCAGTCCTGAAGCAGGAGCAGGCTCTGGGAGACAGAGAAAGCCAGTGTTCACTATTCTGTTCAGCTCTTGGTGCATGGACCAGTAGAACCTTTTGTTTAGCTTGGCACTTACTATTAGCAGTTTTAGAAGTGTTAGGAGGTTAGAAAGCAGCAGCACTTCTACATCAATATCATTATGGGATGCCCACTGCTCTGGGAATGGCAGCTTCACAATGGCTGCCACAATCTCAGCAGATTTTTCCAGGAGGTCTTGGAGTCAAGGAAATTCTTTGATTTGTGCAGAGCCCTGTCCAGAGGGTGATGTAATTAAGCATATAAGTTTACTTCTGTGTCGACTTATTTCATATCTGCACCTCATTTGTTCCACTTTAGGCTGAAGCAGGTCTGAAAAATTCATCTGTAAATCCAAGATTTTAAAAGGTGGTAACCCATTAAAATAATTAAATACCCTAACTTAGTCTGTGCAGATAATTTCTTTATTTCTGTATCTTCCTGGTTTTGTGCAAGTTTTATGATTAAGGTTATTTTTTCTTCCACACATGGAAGCATCAACTTGCCTTAAACTGATAGCTAATGTGGTTAACTCTCAGGCTTATCAGTCATGTACTAGACACAAACATTGCCAGTTGTCTACTGAAACATAATTTATGTCATGACCTGAAAGAACACTACAATTTAAGTGGCCAGCAGTGAACTTTATACTTAATTTTGTGACACTCTTTTAAACTAAACACTATTCATTTGGCAACTGTAAACATGCCCTTAAATTGCTCCTAGTCTTTCCCTTTCTAAAAACACAGAAGTTGAACTTTCCTTTTTCTGGAATGGATGTAATTATAACAAGCATGAGTTCAAAGAAGACTGGGAATCATTCCAGGCAGAACTGCAATGACCACGGTGTTTAAACCATGGCCTACTATCAAGTCAATATCTCTTTATTTCCTTGGCACTGACAGTCTCTAAAAATGCCAGTACAAATGAAAGGGAATAAAAGGGTATTCAGGTCAGGAACTTCACACAGACCCACCCTCCCAGTTTTGAACACTGATTTTCAGTTCTGGTTACTTGTACTGTTAAGTCCATCATCATATTAAAGGCCAGGGTGTTACAATGCAGGGTGTTTGCTGATGTTAGGAGAGATACCCCTTGGGTGAGAGAAGATCCGTGGGATGAGTTTCACAAGTACTTAATGAAATGCTCATTTGAGCAAGACAATAAACGATACCATCAGTCCAATTTTGGTGAGAATATGAGGTTTTGGTTAGGACTCAGATATTGCTTAGAGGTAGAACAAGGCCCTGTGAGTTACTACACTGCACAAGAGCACTTGGATGGCACAGAAGATCCTTTGGTTTAGCTCTTTTTTTTTTTTTTTTTTTGTAATGTGATGCTTTGTCTCCCAATTTAAATTATTAGGGAGAGGTGTTTTCGAGCATCACTGGCTCTCCATGGTGGGTGAACCATTGCTTCTGTTTGGAATTTGCACTGACCCATTGAGATTTTTACCCCTTAATTGGACCAGTCTGCCCAAGTGTGGCAAGAGCACACAGGTGTTACCAACTTGTGAGAGTGCAGAACCAAGCCAAGGCAGTGTTTTCTCCTTGAGGCCCATTTGTTCTGTTCTGGTGTCAATTCTCATGAACACAAGCTGTGTAGGGCTATTGTTTTGGCTGGAACTGCTTGGGACAGTTATGTGCCATATCACATGGTGTACACCACTTGCTTGTGAGCCTGGTCCCATGATAAGCACACCCTGAGTCACGCAGAGGGTGGGAGATGTTCTTCCCTGGTGTCCCTTAGAGCTGTTCCCCCACAGCTCCACAGTTTTGCTTGCCAGCCCCCACTACAGATAGGAATGATGTGGATTGCATTCCACTGCATGGAACTGGACAGGGCTTAATGACAAAAAAGGACTTTGTTTTTGGGAAGAATACCAGACTGTGTAAGCTCTGTGACCTTACAGATTGTCAGAAATGATTCTCTGCTTATTTTACATTTTGAAGCATGTGGAAACATAAACTGTTATGTCATCCCAGTCATTCTGGGATGAGGGAGGAGGAAAGTCAGTTATAGGTTGCCATGAACACCATGTCTGATGAGAAAAGGAAGAGAAAGTCAAATGTGTCCCACTTGTTACAAGGGTTTGGGTGTTTCTAACTAGATTCTCCTGCAGATGAAAACAAAAGCAACAAAAGGCATTTGTTGGCCATTAAGGAGTGCTTCCACCCACAAAGGGAAAACAGGTGCACATGTGTACACACACACACACACACCTCTGCAGTGCCTGTAATTAGAGACTTGGGTTTCCTGACTCAACCCATCAGGTTTCTAGGTACTGCCCATAGTATTACACATTTTAAGGACTATTCACTGAAAGATCTGTTTTTTAAACCTGGGACAAGTCTCTAGATTTCCTATCAGGTGTAAGCTTAAATCCCTTTGTTTCAGGTGGGGTTTTTTGTTGTTGTTTATCTAACATACATATTTGTGTCTGTTTTCTAGGTTTAGCCTATGCTTTGCTGGCAGCTGTTCCCCCAGTATTTGGCCTATATTCTTCATTTTATCCTGTTTTTCTATATACTTTTTTTGGAACTTCCAAGCACATATCAATAGGTATATCCGTATGAGTAACTGAAAGTCTGTATGTATATGTGTGTGGGTATGTTAAATAAAGCTGTAAAAAATAAAATGGGAGAAAGTGTAGTTGTTTTCCATGATGTTTTCCATGAATTCAAATTTAAGTGCACAGGAGAAACACAAATGTGTGGAACATAACCAGTACTTTTTATTGTTAGTTTATCCATTTTACTTTGGAAGCAGTAGAAGAGCATCTTGTATCAGATTAGGTCTAGAAATGTGTGCTGCAAACTCCTGAGCTATGATTCCATTGCTACAGTCAGCCATCTGTGTGGCCAGGATGAATCTTTAATTTGCAAAATAGAAACTGAGATAGGAAAAAAAAGATAGTGTTTACCTGCTGCAGAGGTGTACGTTCACCATCTAGCTGGCCTTAATGGTGCTGAGTATTGGAGCAGATTTGGGGACTAAAAAATACATTATTAAGGTAGAAAGCTCTTAGTTTAATTCTACATATCTCAATAAGAACCACTCCTAAAAAAAAAAACTTGCCAGGGTTTTAAGCAATAACTTTCCTCTCCCTCTTATTTCAGGCACCTTTGCTGTGGTTAGTATGATGGTTGGTGGCGTTGCTGTGAGAGAAGTGCCTGATGAAATGATTTCTCTGGACTCTAATTCTACTAATATTACAGATGTCCTTGAATATTACAGTGCTAGGGATACCAAGAGGGTGCAGGTAGCTGTGGCTCTTGCCTTCCTTTCAGGACTTATCCAGGTATGTGCTGACAGTTTGCTGTAAGGGCAGCTCTGCTGCTGGACTTGCAGGGGATGCTGGGTCACGGTGGATCCCCTGGAACCAGACTTGTGCTTCTGCACTGCTCCATGTAGGACACAGGCTGCTTTCTGGCAGCCACATAACAGAACTGGGGATGGATGCATTGGAGGCAGGACTTTGTCTGGCATCTTTGAAAAAATGGCATCTTTCCCCTTTTCATTTTTTCCTATCCCATCAGAAAAACTCAACTGATGTTCTCTAATCTGTCCATAAATGCATACAAATAATGCATACATACATACATATCCATATCTCACACTGGACCTGCCAGTGGCATGGAAGATTGGGTGCATTGATGGCTGCTTCTGAATTGGCTGTAGAAAAGCCAGGTTCAGGTTTGTCTGCTCAGGCTGGGACATTGAGGAAAGGGGAGGGGTGGGGTTGTGTGCTATATCCAGACTATAAGGGGAATCACATGGTTGACACTTCTCTTTTTCATTAGTTGTGTTTAGGTTTCCTTCGATTTGGATTTGTGGCCATCTATCTAACAGAGCCTCTGGTGCGAGGATTTACCACTGCAGCTGCAGTCCATGTCTTTGTTTCCCAGTTAAAGTACCTGCTTGGCATCAAGACTAGCCGGTACAGTGGCCCCCTCTCAGTGGTATATGTGAGTAACTACACTTATTAACATGCAAATTCTGTGTAGTCTGGATCTAGTTCCTAAGCTTTTTCCTGGTTTTATGTATTATTTGGCACTAAATAGAATAATCTTCAGTATTGAACACTGGTAATGAGGTCTTTAAGTGCCATAGCAATGTATGAATGTCTGAAAGTGCAGCCCAAGTGTGAGTTGATAGATCTGCACGGTCTAAGATGGATTTGGGGTTCTGCTGAATGGAGTTTTGCAATATGAACAGACACTGTTCATTGAAGCAAGTCTCTTGTGCCTTGGGGAAAACTGTGCTCCTGAAATGCTTCACTGTAAATCAGGCATGTTCTGCAAAGCTAGGAAATGCTGTTGTTCTCAGAATCTTCCCATTCTTAAGTGGAAGAAAAGGGAAGCTCTCAGATGTCTGTGAAAACCTGAGCTTTTGAGCAGATTGATGGCGCAGCAATAATGAAGCTTCAGGATTTCATTTACATGGAGGCTATAGAAAATACTTTGTGGGAATCTTTTGTATGTTTGTGCAGATATAACAGACCTTTTGGAAACAAGTCTGCATTTGTGATTAATTCCAAAAATTGCTGTTCAGTTCATTGATCTGGGAACCAGTCATACTAATTTCCAAACAAATAGAAAGGAAGTCATAAATTCAAGATTCATACTACCAGGACATCTTGAATGTATAACATCCTGACAGTTGTTGCAATTTTCAATCTGCATAAAGAAGAATATGTTAATCTTCTTTCAAAGACCTCTCCAGAGGTTATTTATTTATTTTAATGCAGTAGAAGAAGGAGGAATAATCAGTATGGGGAATTATTTACCCTCTAGAAACTTGTGTAAAAAAACTAGCAGATTTTTTTTCCTAACACCCTTTTAGTAAGCATTTTCAATTAAAAGGTTATTTGGAATAATGGCCAGTTCAGCAGTATTGCAGGATCACTGTTATTTAACCATATTGTTATGGCAACCTCAATAGCTCTATCAGCAGCTTTATTGTTTTAGAATAGTTTATGCAGCTCTAAATGTGACTTGCCAAAGAATATTTGAAGGTATTAGAAGGAGTTTGCATTTATTGCTTTCAGGTAGCTGCCACTGAGGAATATGTGTGAAAATGTTGATGATGAGAGACATGGTTTAGTTTAGGCTTTTTACCCCATTGAAGTTTTTTCTCCTGATTTTTGCCCCCTTTAAGGAGCACTGATATTGTAAATGATTCAAGTGTATTTGTCTCTGTGATACTCTAGTTTTCTGTGTTTTGTAGGAACAATGGGTATTTTGGTGAGGCCCTTGTTGACTGTGGTTATAAATTTAGGATGAAACCACAGCTGAAAAGCAATGTATAATTTGCTCTTTTGTGGCAAATCTCTGTGAAGATTCTATTTTTTTAAGAATAATTATGATGCTTCTGGTATGTTACAGAGCCTAGCTGCAGTGCTTTCAAAAATAACAACAACCAATATTGCTGCCTTGATTGTTGGCTCAACGTGCATTGTTCTATTGCTGATTGGCAAGGAGATCAATCTCCGCTTTAAGAAGAAGCTCCCAGTTCCTATTCCTATGGAGATCATTGTGGTAAGCCAGTTGGGAAATTCTACAGCTAAATTATATAGCTATTCTAAAGCTGTAGAAACTGTCTCATGTTCTATCTTATCTTACTGAGCTTGAGAGTAACTTTCATTGAACATAATTCATTTGAGCCTTAATCCAATTGAGGGTCTGGATTCTCTTAAAATCAAGAACTGGAATGCCCATATGGAAAGCATAAAGTCACAAAGAAGAATTGAAAAACAATTTAAACACCCCCCAGTCCCCTATAGCAATGGGCATATATATGTGTGTGTTGTAAAACCCTCTCTATGTAGGAGTTTGGGCACCTGACTGATTCTCTGCAAGACAGTGTAGAGTGTCTTGAGTGGCATTTCCCACTTGGAGTCCAAGAGCTCAAAACCCTTTCCTGAAGGAAGGTGCTTACACATGCCTGTACAGAGGTTCTGCAGGCTTGCTTGCTTTTTGAAATGCAGTAGCAGAGAGAAGAGCAGGAACTATCAGGACTCAATACTTCTTTCTCTGTTTCTGAGACTGATAACTGCTGCAGGACTGATTC
This sequence comes from Illadopsis cleaveri, assembly GCA_013399915.1. NCBI lineage: Eukaryota > Metazoa > Chordata > Aves > Passeriformes > Timaliidae > Illadopsis > Illadopsis cleaveri. Next base: position 620,744 of record VXBB01024394.1, read on the forward strand.
TGTTTCAAACGACTATTCTAAAATACCTGTGTAAAACAGACTATCATAATTATGTCACGTCATAATACACACAAAGCCTACAGCTCAGACAACCTTTTGACTTTAAAAGTGATTTGATTTAAAAATTAGTTCTCTGATTACTACAGCTCTCAAAAAAACTGCACATAATGGAGTCAAGAAAGGGAATAATTGAAGCTATGGACAGGACACAGTCTAGATAGAAGGAACAAAGAAAAGGGATGCTGGTGAGAGATGAGGGAGATGATGTAATAGGATATTTTTTGATAGGCAATAGCAAAACAATGTTCCTGTCTTTGTTGCTCTTTACAGGTAACAGGCTATGCACATGCAAATAAGCCAGTACACACAGGCAGGAGTGTCCTTGCATTTAATTTTTCCAATACACTAATTTGCCTGAGCTTGGCTTAGGCAAAGGGAATTTGAGGGATTCATATCATACCATAGCATGTTCCATTTAACTGTTTACAAAAAAACCTATAAAATCAGGGTGAGTTGGACATGATGAAGGGAAAATCATGATATTTCCTCCTTTTTGTCTGCTTTTTTAGCCCCTAACTCATAGAAAACTGGTTGACAAACAAATGTAACCCCTTGTGTGTATTAATCATAGCCAGCTAACCTTTATATCTCTTCAGGTGGCTTTATCTCTTTTTAGATAATGTTTACAAATGTGTTTGTGGATTTTTAGGTCATTATTGGCACAGCAGTTTCAGCTGGAATGAATCTGAATGAGTCATACAAAGTGGATGTTGTTGGGAATATTCCTCAAGGGTAGGGATGATACATTCTTACTAAGATTGTGCCTTTTCTGTATTGCATATAGTTCTTATCATATTAATTTGTAAATATTAATTTCATCTCCAAGGTTACGTCCACCAGCAGTTCCTGAGATTCAGCTAATCCCAGCAATATTTATGGACGCAGTAGCAATAGCAATAGTTGGATTTTCAATGGCTGTATCAATGGCCAAGATCTTTGCCATTAAGCATGGTTACACCATCGATGGGAATCAGGTAAAAGCACTGGGGTTGTTTGGTTGAAAATTCTCAGTAGCACCTTTGTTACCTAGTTAAAGTAGTGTGATATTGGCAAAAATGAGGGTTTTTTCAGTAGTGGAATCAGGCCAGGTTTTTGACATCCTACACATTTAGAGGCCAGGAATTAAGTTTAAGTTCATCTTCTGGCTGTATTGAAATAACCAGTTTCACTTTTAGCTTCATTTTGGGAAACCTGCTTCTGCTATACTTGCACATACGCATGAATATTAATTTTTGGGACAGACATTACATGGCGATACTGTCCTGATGAGCAGCTACATTTTCTCTGCATTTTGTAAGAGAGCAAAACATACAGGTCCCATGTGATAAATATGTGTCAAAGAATTCTTGTCTAGAGTTTAAAAATTCCAGTTATGTTTTATAGTTTCTTTTTATTCCTGCCCGTTGTAAATGGGCAATTTGTCATTTTCTGGGGCAGCAATTGGCCCCGTTTGTACTTAGCATTCTGAGCATAGTTTGAGTGATAAGGACTGTGTTTAGGATTCCCTAAAATGAAAATGATATGTCCTCCTCACCTACTCAGGCCTTCCTGTGCAATTTAGAATCAATACTTCAGTTGGATTACTGGTCAATATCATTGTGGTGTCAAGGGAGATGGAGTTCCTGTGCTGCAACACATTTCCCAGAGCACACATCTGACACAGCACAGAGCAGCTGTTCCCCCTTATCAAAATGATTGCCTTCCTCTGAGAGTAAATGAAGTTTACCTACAGAGTTTACATCTGGTCAGGTGAATCTCATCCTTCATGTCATTGTGCTCTGTTACTCAGAGAAGTGGACAAAGCTGTAGCTGCACGAATGTAATTGGCTCTATTTACCTTAAACATAATCATTGCTGACCCAAATTAAGCATCTAAATCTTTTCGTCAGGAGGTGCCAGGTACTGCTTCACCTGGCTGTTAAACTGTAGAACTCCTTGTCACAGTAGCAGTGCATGCCAAGTGTTTAGATAAATCCAAAAAGGATTGTACAAATGAAAAGATAAAACTCATTGAGAATTACTGGGAATGTATGACTCAAATCACTCAGTTACAAATAGCAAGATGCAGAGTGGTCTGGGGTGACTTCATTACAAGCAAATCATTTCTTATGCATCAGAAAGGCAGTACTGAGGTAGCTAGAGCTCTGACCTCACTCATGGGAGCAGTTCTCACCTGGGATCTTCCTGAGGAAGCAATGGACACTCATTGGTGTTTTCATGTTCAGCAATGGATTACCACTCATGGAAACACAGGCAGGGCTGCTCATGGTTTTAAACATGTAGAGTGGGAAGCAAAGAATGGTGTTTGCATGAGAAAACATTTTTTATGTATATTCAGGGTTAAAATTCAAATTATCCCCAAGAAGAAGAAATCCTTAAAACAAGCAGTGCTGTCATTCATTTTGGTTTTCAGTCTGATTAATTCTTGTAACACTTAGGGATGGGAAATGTCTCCAGCGTTTCATCAGAGACTTTATTTAGATGATTTAACATGCATCAGCTTGTGCATGTGTGAGAACTACAGGTATAAGCTACAATTAGGTTGCTTATTCTCCACAATGAAGTTGCTAGAAAGCACTGTAAATAAGATGTGGTTGTTAATGTTTGTGGATAGTTCCAGCTTGGTACACCTACTAGGTATAACTGCCTTTGGCTTTTTTTGCTCTATTGTTTAACACAGGAACTTATTGCCTTGGGAATATGCAACTCTGTGGGGTCATTTTTCCAAACCTTTTCAGTCACATGCTCCATGTCTCGGAGTCTTGTCCAGGAAAGCACTGGTGGAAGAACTCAGGTATGTAGAATACCTAAATCCTGAGCCAAACAAAGTTTACTTTTTGGAGCTCCAAAACTAAAGTCTGAAGCTTATCTAGATGGCTGTATTTCTCTGCCTGGGTCAGAAGAAATAACTGGAGTTTCCCATGTTTCGAATCCAGACTGGGTCAGGATAGAAAGTGGCATGATAAGCAAAATGAGTGACTGGAAGGAATCAAAAGTCATTTGAACAACTAGCCTTGTTGAAAGCACCAGGGGTTAGCTAAAAAGTGATATTTCCCCTTGGGGACACTGCTAAATAATCTCTGGCTTTTTTTTGTTCAGGTTGCAGGTGCACTTGCTGCAGTTATGGTTCTGTTGGTAGTTGTGGCTATTGGATACCTTTTTGAACCTCTTCCACAGGTAAGGGAGTTTTCCATATTAGGCATTGCATTGACTGTTGACAGAGGCCCATGAGGATTGCTAAAATTTGAGATTGTGTGAAGGTTAGTAAACAGCAGTTGGGCTTTGATCTAGAAACTTTCAAATTTTGTAAGCATTTTTGCTGTAAATTAGCCAAGAAATAAATAATGTTTTGACCAATCCAGCATGCTTTTTTGGAACAATCCAGCATGCATATCCTGATATTGTATATCCTGGACTCTGTCTTTAGAATATAAGAATACCTTCAAGCAATTCTGCTTTAGAACTGTTTGGGTTGAAATAGACTTTTAAGGTCATTGAGTCCAACTGTTAACTTAGCACTGCCAAGGCCAACACTGAATCACGTCCCTAAGTGCCTCATCTACTCACTTTAAATATCTCCAAGGATGGTGACTCAACCACTTCCTGGGTAGCCTTGTCAATTCTTGACAAACAGTTCAATGAAGAAATACTGAGTACAGGGGGACAATCACTACCTTGGTCCTGCTGGCCAAATTTGATTACAGCGTAGGAATTCTGGGTTGATGTTAAAATGTTAAAAGAAAGTCACATCTTGGCTAGTAGAAGGCTGGGGCTAGATAATGGCTCAGAATAATGAGTTGGGTTTGCTGCTATTTATACTTACTTGTTTAAAAACGTATTTATGTGAATAAGTATATTTCTGACTTTAATCTCTTTAAAATCTGTTTCTGGTGATGTGCAAAGGACAGTGCACAATTCTTGTTTCTTGTTATAGGAGTTGGACCTTGGGTTACAGCTGTTGCAAGAATTGTTTCAGTATGTTGTAGACAAACATGAATTTAGGATTATAGTTTTCTGCTTCAGGCACTGTAAGTGTAGCAGCAGGAAGTGTAGGAGCATGTAATTCCTCTTCCTAGGAAAGAGTAAATTAAACTGAAATGAACTGGTTTGCCATTTCTGCAGCTGCAGTAAAAGCACATATCCACTGAACTACCTGAAAAGTTGTGAGTTTTTAAACAGAACATTTGTTCAGTGGACTTACATCAGTTATAAAGCACAGAAGTAGTTACTTGTGATTCTTTGAAGTTCTTACTTGGCAGTGGGTTTATTTTGCTTCTGAAAATTGCATTTTTGTAATGTTCTTAGACAGTGCTAGCTGCAATTGTCATGGTGAACCTGAAGGGAATGTTTAAACAGTTTGGAGATGTCATGCACTTCTGGAGAACCAGTAAGATCGAGCTGGTGAGTATTGCACAGCTCAGTGCATATATTTTACTATATTAAATTCATTGCTCTCCCCCAAACAGCATAGAAACTTACCAAGGAGTTACAAATCAGTGTTGTATTGCAGATGAACATAAGACAGAGAGCTGTAAGTACTCTGGGAGAGTGATCTGTTGGAGACAAGAATATTTTTGTTGTTGCTCAACAATCTTGTAACTCAGGCCAGAAGAAGTTTGGTTGCAGTAAAACTAAAGCTCTGACAGTTTTGCTATAGGAACTGCACTGAAAGCTGTGGGAATGTCTGAGAAGAATTTAAAAACAGAGTAACAAAGAAAGCCACTTGAAGGTATTTGCCATCACACCTGGCTGGAGTGGGCCAGAGCTAAGAGTGTGTTGGAGGGAACATTTTGGTGGCATTTCTCTCCTGGATGAACTGGCTGATGGAACTGAGTTAGAGCTGCTTGTGAGCCTTGAGTTTTGTTTTTTTTTAATCCTAAGGTATTAGGAATCTGATGATGATAGAACAGGATTCCTTGGAGAACAGGACTGAAGGCATTAATTAACACTGTGACAGTCAGATGTTAGTTAGAGCCTGGAGCTTTTCTGCCCTTCTGAAAGGTTAAGGCAATTCCCATCTGGCATTGTGATGGGTTACATTAGAGCCTGTTCTTGATGAGAAGTGATACATAGGTTTTGAGGTTGGGTTATGCCATTGTTTTTGTTGTTAACAGGAAAGGATGCATAATAATTCAGAACTTTTCTTTGTTTTAGGCCATCTGGGTGGTAGCTTTTGTGGCTTCTCTTTTCCTGGGACTAGACTATGGTTTGCTTACTGCAATAACATTTGCAATGATAACCGTTATTTACAGAACACAAAGGTCAGATTTCTTCTTTATCAAAATCAGTGTTTACTGATCTTCTGTGTGGTTTTGTTTGTTTAAGGGGTGCAAATAAACAGAAGTTCATTCCACCTTCTTCAACTGCAGGCTGTATGGAATTTCCTTCCTAATATAGGTCATGCCCTTTGGCTCTGATCCAGGGTTCACATTTTCTGAGAACAGATTTTTAGAGGGCATGAACTTGCAGTCTCAGTAATAAACAGAAGATTTTTCATTTCTCATACTGGTTAATCTTCTTGTTTATTTCTTTTAATGCTTAGAGTTTAGAACTTTAAATCTGCTTGCTGCCAGTTTCAGTACATGATTACATTTTGTGTGCACTAATGGTCACAAACAAGCTGAAGTTGTGTCAGGTTATCACAAGTTGAATGCTTAAGTATTTTAAAAGAAAGTTTTATTTTGTAAAATATTGTGGCTGTTCCTCTAGTTTTCAAGTCACTTCTCCCCATTCAAAGTGACAAAATTCTTATTGTGGAGCTTTTCAGGTCTACAGTGAAATGATTTCTTGCATGTGTGGATAGGAGTGGCATGTGAGGCTTCCAGGCTCAAGGTCTGGGACAGGTGGAAACTGTGTAAAAGTCTTGGTTTCATCTGCATTGGAATGAAAGCAAATTGTAGATTTTCACTCTGCATAAATAAGAGTATTTTTCTGCCATCTCTATACAGTTTTATTCTTGCAAACAGAACAGTAATGTACCTTGCTGTCACAATTCTTGTGAGGTGGGAATATTCATCTGCTTAGGCATTGTCCTGGGAGCAGAGTGGCTCTTTGAAATTGCAGCAAATTTTCTGCCATTTTGAGTTTGCCTATTTGCAAGACAGTCAATAGAGCTGCACCAGTTGGTGCTGCAGAGAATTTGCCCTGTACTTTTGTATGCTTTGACTCATGATTTTCAGAAAATGACAACATTTCAGTGCTAAGCTTATAAATTGTTTTTGCACTGACAGAAACAAACTTTCTTTTAATTGTGTTCTGCCATAAATTGCTCACTGCATTTAACCATGTTTAGATAATCCTCTACCAGACAGGCCCTGCAGAATGACAATTTGAAATAAGTTTCAGTCTGTGTTAAACACTCACTTTTCCACTTTATAAGTGATAAAACAGAAATACTTGTTTCATTTCTCTCTAGGCCTGAATACAGAATCCTTGGTCAGATTCCTAACACTGACATCTACTGTGATGTGGAAGAGTACGAAGAGGTAGGAACATGTTCTTCTGCACTGAGTAGTTTCATTCAGTGGAGCAAAGACAGCTGTGGCAATTCACTGCCTTGCCCTACCACACTGCACATGCAGTGCTGGCTGCTGAGCATTCATCTGTGTTGAAAGGAAAGAAATAAATTTGGGGTTAGTAGTAAAAGTTGCTTTGTTCAAAATGAGAACTCTTTGTAGTGCACGTACATTTCACCGGGCCGTGATCAAAAGTAGTTTTATACTCATTCCATTGTCCAACTGTTTAGGAATACCACTGCTAACCCTGCTGTGTACACAAGTGCATGCCAGGCCACCTTCTTTATTTGTGTGGCAGTAGTGCATGGAATCCATGGAACCCAGGATCCAAACTTGTATGTTCTTCAGAATTGCATGAACTGTTCAAAACAGGATCCAACCCATCTCTGCTCATTAAATATATAGATTAATGGGACAATTGCTCACCATGCACTTAACTTCTCATAAATGCCATTTTGTTCAACCAGAAGCTGATGAAAGCATTACATTTTGTCAGTGTGGTGGATATAAACATGCTGTATTTATTCCCAAACAGCAGCTACAATTTTCTGCACTCTCTGCTATGTTCTCAGAGATGCTGCTATGAAAGTTACATCCTCCTTTACTGAGGAACCAGTCTGTAAAACCTATGGAAAAAGACAATGCAGTTCTGCTTTAAATATGATGCAAAGCAGGAGTATGAGTGCACACATTTATATCTGTATGCAAAGGAGAGGAGACTCAGTTTCTGTTACACTGAATGCAGTCAGCATTTCCTCCTGGGTAAAGGTGGGGTTGGCAGCATATGGCAGGCTGGGTCTCTGCTGCTGGCCAGATCATGCAAAATGTCACAGTTCAGCCTGTTCAGAGATGATTGCATTTAAAGTAGGGGAGAGAAGTGAGTATCAAGACGTGTCTGAAGGTCTGGATAAAACCAAAGATTTGAAAGGTTGGGGTTTTTTTGATATCTGGGGATTCAAGAAAGAGAGAGAGGAAAATAAGTTACTATGCCTGTAGAAAGGGAGGCTAAAAGGAAGCAATTCTAGGAGTACCTGATTTCCTCATGGTAATACCAGCTGCAAATAGCAACATCAGAGAACTGCAAATATTTAAATTTTTTTATGGCTGTACATTTTGGTGTAATATAGAAGGAGAAATGTTACCAGGCATTGATAGTGTGCAGTATTACACTGGGAAAGGAGGAGGTTCCAATCTGGTTGCCTTTGCTCACAGCAGTGCCAACCTTCTTTATCTGGCACGTGCTGAGAGCATCCAGGGCTGGCCGTTGCACTGCTGCATGTTCATGTGTCTTGTGATCACACAGGGGATTTTATTCTGTTTAACTGTGCACATCCAATATTTTCCTTAGGTTAAAGAATGTCCTGGAATCAAAATATTTCAAGCTAATACATCTCTTTATTTTGCTAATAGTGAGTCATATGCAAGAGCACTGAAGAAAAAGGTGAGTAAAGTAAATTCTTTAATGTCTGTGTCCTGAAAATTCAAACTGGCTTCTGAAACATGCTCATCTTTCAGCTCCTTTAGTGTAGCCCTTAGCACAGTGTTTCTCAGCCTGCAGCTACCGGTGATCTGTAAAATATGAGAAGGTGACTCTCCATCCAGGTGCAAATTCTCTTAGGAAGCAACAACATGATGGGAGGGAATAAACAGACAGTGTAGCTTCATACTGACTGCTCGTGAAGGGAAAGTGGTGGGTGCAGAGCACAAACCGGTCAAACCTTTTATTTTTAGCAGGAAACTAGTTGCTGAGCTGAAAACAGAATGGGAACAAAAGTTTCCTTGGTGGGTAACTAACTTTACTGGAGTGTAAGACCATGGAATACTGTGGGCATTTAGTGCCTCTCGTGGGCAGCAGATGACCTGCACACAGGGTGTGCCTCGCTGCCTGTGTCACCTGACTTTCACTGGGTGACAGTGGCAACAGCACAACCACCTGACCCGGGGACAACTGCACCTGTACTAACTTGTGAAAAATTTTTCTGTAGCTCCCATGGCGAGTTTTGTACAAAACAGGTGGGTGGTACTTGCCCTCACAAAGCAAGAGATACTAGTGATTATTGCCCAAATGCACTTCTCTCTCCTTTGCACTCTGCACTCTAATCAGCATTTGGTTGAAACGTGACACTCTCTGATCTCAAGAAAAAAATGAGATGCATCTTTCCCTCATCTTGTTAACCCAACGCTTGCCAAGATGATTCCTTCTTTACACTGTTCTCACTCCCACCAAGGGAAGCTGGAAAATGCAGGCTTCTTGTTTAAATTTATGGCAGTGATTAATTCAGTGCAAATTGATACCCCAGTGCCATCCTAACAAGCTGAATCTCCTCTGATCATACTTTCTTCTCCTGACAGACTGGAGTGGACCCTGGTGCCTTATTAGCAGCAAGGAGGAAAGCCCAGAAGCGCCATGCCAGGGAGATAAAGGCAGCAAATAAATGCAGAACCAAAGCTGTGCTGAAGCTGGTGAGCTCTTCGGTAAATATTTACCTCTGTTTTATCAGCTTACAGGCTGCTTTCAGGTGTTAGCACTCTTGTGTTTTATACAAGGTGAGCTGCTTAGGGAGCAAGGGCTGTGCAGTGGGGACAGATGGCTGAAGGAACAGTGTAAGGATCAGAGGCTCACTGCTGTATTGGATAATTGCCTTGGACCTTGATTGCATTCAGGTAGCACAGAGTGGCACAGAAACTCTCCACACTCTCATGCTGTCTCACCAGTGGTGCTGGCAGGAGTCAAAGGGACACTGCCTCTGTCCCTCCCCACACACTTGGAATAATAATGTAAAAATAAGATAAAATAAAATTAATTCTGATTAGCAGCCCCTGTAACAAGAAGGTGCCATCCCCTCTACTAATCCTGGCATGGCCAGGATACACTGAGAAGGGTTTATTTGGGACATGCTTGTACTTTTATGCATGTTTAAACTCACTGCCAGGGTGGGAGATGGTGTGTGATTTTACCATGGGAAACCTGAAAGAGGCCTAACTTGAGAGCCCAATTGCTGTTCTTTATTTTGAATATATAGGTCTTGATGGAATCAGCCAGGGATAAGACAAGGAGATGGAGTAAGAATGTGTCAGTAAAGATGACCAGGTGTCAGTATTTGAAGGAAATGGGTAATTCAGTCCTGAGATAACAGCTTTAAGTTGCTTGTGTAAAAAGGCTGGGCATAATGTCTTGATATGCACAAGACATGGAAATGTGTGTACATGTCAAGCCAGTTTCTGTGACCAGGAGCTTGTCCCCTTCTAAAGGCTTAAAGAACACATGAGTGAGGGGAGCAAAGGGATTTACATTGAAAATGCATTGACTGCCTGTAAGCTTTATTCATCTTCTCTCCCAGACTAACGACGTAGAAGCAAGTGTAAAACATGAGATAGCAAGTGATGACTTACCTGTGAATGGAACATTTGCAGATTCTAGTGTACAAGACATGTCTCATGATGAGCATGAACATTTTGTGGAGCCCAAAACGAATATTCACTCTTTAATTCTGGATTTCACCCCAGTGAATTTTGTGGACTCAGTCGGAGCAAAAACACTAAAATCAGTAAGTAGGATTTTTTTCCCCACAAAAACCCACAGAAGACTTTTCAGATACCTAATAAGGAACCTGTCAGCATGAGACATAACTTCCTGCTCAAATACAATCCAATATCACACCTAACCAATGGTTTAATTCTGTAAGTTTTAGCTGAATACTGGGGAATGTGTACTCTGCAGCTTTCATAGTATTTGGCTTCCAGAACTGTGATGTGTATGATGATGTATTATCTGCATTTAACTTCATCTTAACTCTGTTGTAGATTATAAAAGAATACAAAGGAGTTGGTGTCTGTGTCTGCATTGCCAGCTGTAGTGGTGAGTTGAGATTTTTTTTTTTTGTGAGCTTTATAGGAGAGATTGTGTTTTATCCCCTTCCCTCTGCTCCGGAATTTTCTGCTGCCAGTAGTGCCTCAGTAATATCAGCACTTTATATAAAATTGGATTTGAGGAAAAGCAAGCCCATATACATTAGAGCCTTAACTTCAGTGAAAGTAGAGCACTGATGAAATGAGCTTTGTGAGGACTGGATCCTGCTCCAATTTCTTCCACCTGGCAAACTGTGAATGCCACACTGAACTTAGTATCTTGAAATTGTAGTGGTAATGTAAAAAGGAAAAAAGCTTGAAATTTTCCAGTATCTGATATTTGGAATTGTAGCATCTTCTGCCAAGAATAGGCCTCTGTCTATGTCTGCATAAGAGAATTACCTGTTTGGAGTAGAAGTTGGATGTGATCCACCTGGCTATTTCAAACTTTTTAGTAACAACAAGAGAACAAGTTCTCTTCTTCCTGGGATGCCATTATCTTCCACCTTTGTACTTACGTGTATGTGCTGATGCCATGTTTGGGTTTCGTTTTGTAGGCCCTGTTATGTGTCAGCTGACAAGACTGAATTTTTTTGATGAAAATGTAACAAGAGAGTTGCTGTTTCACAGTGTTCACGATGCTGTCCTTGCTTGCCAAGTGAAAGATGGGTCTGCTGCACAGCCTGACTCCAACCTCTGAAGTGGCATCGAGCAGAATGGGAGCCAGATTTATGCTGATGGAGATTCTTTCTGAATATTTAATTTGCACAGTTTGAAGAGAGCCTGAGGCTGTTTGTATCTACGGGTATGGGGTGGTGCTTATGTTTTGTAGGAAGAATGGATAAGGAAATGGAAGCCTTCATGCTCTTGAATTTTTTCCTTTGATCAGGGTATAGCCTTCCAATAATACACAAGCACAAAATTATGCAAGAAAAGCAAATTCAGTGTATTCTGCTGCAATCAGAATCTGGTGGACAAGGTGACATTCCTATTCCTGTTGAGAAAATGGGCACTTTAACTCACTACAAGTGGGATCTTGCAGGAGGTAACTGTTCTGCAAGTGCAATACACTGTACCAGTGTCTTTAAAAACTTTCTTAGCTGATTTTAAAGCCTGATGTCAACATCTGCATACAACAGATTCATAAAATTTATAATAATCTGCCAGCTGGATTAATGAATTCACACAGGTGGCATTTAGCTGCTGCTGTTTTTAAACCTGGATGGTAGTTATATTTTTAAAAATACCTAACCTGTCTCAGCTATACCCAATTCTTCATTTTTGCCCTAAGTGAACTTCAAGTCAGAAACTCATTGTTTAATTATTACATTATCAGTATGGTACTTGCACTGCCAAAACTCAGTTAGGCTTTCTAGAAAAGAACACAGCTGATTTTAAGCTAAACTTAATTTAGCTTCAAAGTTTAAAGACAAACTGGTTTAAGACAGGGATGAAGTCTATTTAAGTTAAGAACTGATGCCCTATATGCAGTCTCTTAAGCTGGAATGAAAATTTAAGCAGGGTCTAAAGTCTCAGTAGTCCAAAAAAAAAAAAAAAAAAGGTACTTTTCTGTTGCTCATCTTCCTCCCAGTACTGATGCTTCTGCCTCAGCTTTTAAGTGCTTTAAGAAATAAGAACTCAAAAATGGTACGTGTTTGGGTTTTTCAAAGAAACAGTAGTGTGGGGTTTCTTTTTCTATTGTCAGCCTGGCAACTGTGGTACTGCCTCACTTGACGTGTGAGGTGAAAACCATGGACATCATGCAAAAGAAATCTTCAATGCCCCTGTTTCTCCTCACAACAGTCACTGTGAAACTCAGCAGAGGCAGGAACCTAAAAGTGTTTCTCTGTAGGTTATTTTGAGAGCACAGGGCAAGTGGAGCATTGGTGCCATTTCATTCAGCACCCTCAGATCACAGGTCCTGTGCATAAGCAATTCAGACACCTTCCTCACTTCTGATCACAGAATGTAATGCTCTTATTTTATTTCAGGCTCTGTTGCAGTTCAGGCTTGCTTCAGGTTAACTGTTTCCCAGGAACCAGGGAAGTCAGGGAAGATATTTTACTTCCTCAGACTCCCCTACGCATAGGGCTGGGAAGCTTTCTGCATCAGAAATTGCTGCTTAGCTGGAGTTCAAAGGATGAAGTGCATGCATGTCAAGACATTGTGTGTGCATATTTAAATAACTTTTGGTACATTTTATAATGTTAACTATTTCAACAACCCTTTGTATCTACATACAGTATATTTTTCTACTTTCAGCTTGTCGCAGCTTCAGTTTTTAACTCTGTAGTCTCTTCAGTTCACCTTGAAATCTGTCAACTTCCAAAATAAAGTGATGTCACTTACCAAAATTTTCCACTTTGTCTTGGTTAGACTCCATGAGGGACAAGCTGAGGGCCCTGGATACAAGTGTTTGATGCCAAGGGAGGGGCCAGGAGAGGTTTCCATCTCCAGGCACATCTTCCCTGCTGTGCAGGTTCCTGCTCCTCACTTCTGCCACTTCCATGAGTCCTCTCCCTGTCAGGCCTCACAGGGATACAAGGAAAGCTGGATCTCCCATCCTGGTAGTAACAGCTGCACTTCCTGGGGAGCTGCTGAAGTGCTGGACTAAGAACCTTTGCCCAAGGAAGTCTCACATCCCAGACCATGCAGAACAAGTGCTCCTGCAAGCCCCCAGCTGTACTGGTAACTCATCCCATGGAATAAAATCTGGCAGTTTTTGGTCATCTCTTCCTGTGCTTTGCTGCCACCAGCTGAAGCACTGCTCCCCCTGGGAGCCTGAGCCAGCCCCTGAAAAGGGAACCCACTTCCCCTTCCCTGCACTGATTAACAGCTCACTATCTAAAAGTTCAATCCTACCTTGGGCTTGTCAGTCCAGAATAAACAACCCAAGTCCTTTAACCTTGTAACAGAGCTCCAGTTTGTCTGCAGGGACAGGGGAGTGCCTCCCCCCTGCTGCTGTAGCCCCACCACAGCAGATGGCACTGGATGGCCTAAATCTGGGTCTGTACCTGGTAATAATCAGGGTCATGGTCCTTCCCCCTCCTTTTTATTGCAAGAGCACAGTTGGTCATTCAGGATACCTGGTAAGATCCAAACTCTTTCTCCATACTTCATTTACCCTTCTCAATTAAAAGCTACACTTGATTTCAAGTGCTGCTCCTGGTAAATAGAGATGCTGTCAGTGCTGCTTTCTGAAAATTCTGTCCCACCAATAAACTTACATCCCTCCCTAAAATGTTCTTCCTGAAAAGACACATAAGTACTGAGATTGCCAAGCTTCTATATTAAGATACCCAGTCCACGGCTGCATACTCTCCCTGTTGCACAGA
>VXBB01024394.1:651814-677983 GCA_013399915.1 Illadopsis cleaveri
AACTGTGGGGCAGTGGCTGAACAAAAAGGTGTACAATGAATCCAATTTAACTTACAAATTAAACCCTATAAAAATGCACCCCCACACAAGACCAATGCCATCCTGAGGCAGACCGTGTCCCACAGTACAGAGAGGTGTAAATCATATCCTGCATTTTGACTTAACAGTGTGGAATCACTGTAGGTGCAGTATAATTGTAAATTATGTATTATAAATTGTAAACAGCAGTCTATCTGCCTACAAACAACAGCTGAAAATGGTAGCTGATTTTTAACACATTTGCTGTTTTTTCATTCACTTTTTTTTCCCTTAAATTTACTTTAGGTATAATTTTGATTCCTGGAGAGAATTTTCCTATTTAGATGAAGAGGAAAAAGAAAAAGCAGAATGGTATGTAAGTAAAAATAATTTTGACAGGAGACTGAGAGATTGATACAGCAAGATTTTCCAGCTTTCTCTTAGACTGTAAGTCATAGGAAGAAAGGTAGCTGAGCCAAGTCTGAATTCCACTCTCCCAGCTTAGTTGTCAGTCATGGACTTGAACTGAACTTACTCTGGGCTTCTTTGTGTAATTGAAGTAGTTCCTGCTTGCCTCACAGAGGTATATCTGAGGTGCTTTGAAATGTGTGTTTATTTAAGCTCAGACTTGCAGTTCCTGCCTTCCTGCCAGTCCCAAGCACAGGTTGAACCTGGAGCCAGGACAGAGTGCATGAGCATGCAGGCATCGTTTCTCTCTTTTAACTTGTACTGAGAAAGTGATACTTCCTAGAATTTGGAGAGATGTGTTCTGATGGCTTGATGTTAATAAAAATTACGTATTTGTTGATGTAGTGATAGTTGCTGAGTTACTCAGACCATGTTGCCATTGGAAAATACATTCTGTTTTTATCCTTCCTACAGTTATAAATACAGAATGTTCAAGTTGGAGCACCAAATCATTTAGTCAGACACACATTTCACAGGACACAACCTTTCACTTAATCCTTGTGAGACCATAACTTGCATTGTATGAATCTCTTCTTCCGAGTTTGGCTGGAAATTGGTTTTGTATTTAGATTCAGTGGTTGCCTTTCTTTGTGCTAGAAACTGCCATATTTAGGCTGTAGCTGGGCATTTCTCTTCTCTTGTGCCTCTTCTGCTGTTGAATTTCTTGAGCCTCACCAGACCCACTGTTCTCTCTCCTGTGAAGATTCTGTGAAGGCACTGTAATCAATTCCCTATCACTTGTACTTGTGGTAAATCACACAGATGAACCTCTAGGCTTCTCACTGGAAGGATCTTGAATTATTTGCATAGCTCTTTTTTTTCTGCTCATTCCTCTCATTAGTGTCCTTTCTCAAAGATGTTTAGACAAATGGTACCTAGTCTGCTGTACTTAGGAGAGAGAACTACATTACAGCAGCTGTTCAGATGGTCATGATTCTTGCTACCCCTTCTTGCCAAAGGTGATGTTGCTCGTGTTTTAAAGCTTCCATCTACTCATATTAGTCTCCTTCTCAAAAGTTACGGGGATTTTCTTTGTTCTGAGGTACAGAGTGGTTTGGGTTGGAAGGAGCTTTAAGTACCACATAGTTCCAACCTCCCTACCCCCTCTGTTGTTCACTATGTGGTTGTGTGGATGAGGCTATAGACCCCCACTAAAAATTTGCCTCTTTCTTGACAGCACTGGTAAATATTTCAGATTATTTAGTCAGCCCATCTATAACCTGAGCTGTATTTTAATGGAGTGAATCTGGCATGACTTTACCAGAGCATCATGCTACTTCATAGAGTGTGGTTTCTGTGCAGATGGCCGTATTCTGCAAAACAAGATCATTGTGGCATTGCTTATACTGCTGTCCTTTAATTAAATCATATGCTAGCATTTCTGTTGATTTGCCTGAGTTTAATGTTAGGTAAGCAAGTGGATTGCATTTTGGAAATAAAGTCCACAACCTCATTCCCTACAATGACAGATAAGCAGCTTGGTTTGTCAGCTTTATGTAACTATGTAAACACTTGGCATTTTTTACATGAGCTTAAGGCCTGGAACTTCATTTTTTGAAGTCTATTTTTGAAGTATTCACTGAAGAACATCTGTGTGGGGGAAACTATTTAAGAAGCTTGTTGATGAATTTCTAACAGTGGCACTGTAAAGCATTAGCACTGAACTGTGCTTTTCCTTTTAGTCGAGATGAAAGGAGGTGGATTGAAAAGCAGAACAGAGCTGCCAGAGCATTGAGAAAAAAAGAAGAAATGAACAGAATTAGGACTCTTGTTGGTGAGCACACAAACTGCTGTTCTTTAAAGAGAGATTAGAACTAACTGTGGAAATCTCCTGGTTTTCTTCTATACATTATGCTTCCTTTCTTCTGCCAGACAATGCATACAGCTGTGATCCCAGGATAAAGAAATTTAAAGAGGAAGAAAAGGCAAAGAAGGAAGCAGAGAAGAAAGCAAAGGTAGAAGCAAAACGAAAAGAACAGGAGGCAAAAGAAAAAGTAAGTGAAGTACTTTATTTGGCTTGAAAAACTCTGCTTCATTCACACCTGATACACTGCTTCAGATTCTAGATGTGTCAGAAGACTAGTGATAGAATTACACTGGGGTTCAAAGACGTGTTGTCTTTGATGCCTGTGCAGCAGGCAATGCAAGGCTGGCAGCCATCTGAGAATGAGATGGAAACAAGAAACGCAGATCTGAAACAAAACACCTTTGAAAACGGAGTTCTTTTGTTGCATACACTTCCTCTGGTTTCAAGGCAAGCCTTAAGTGCATCAAATGGATATGTCTACTTGCCTTGTGCCTGTGGTTTGTGAATGGTTGGTTGGTATGAAATGCTTTGAGGTCATAGAACATACTTGATGAATAGGAACAGTCCAGAAAAGATGGCTCTGAAAGTACAGGAATGAAAGGGAACTGTAAGGTGCAAAAAAGTAACTTAAAAGACATTAGAATGCTGCAAAATATGTCAGTAGTGATGCAGGAGAAATATTGGACCACGAAGTTTATACTCCTGAGGCAGGTTAGGAAATTACAAATGGTTTTATATCTTCATTGTAGAGGAAGGCAGGATTTATAAACTGAGGGTCCTCACAGTGAGTACTTGACTTAATGCCAAATGGTATATGTTTCATCATCTCCCTCAAAATTCTTGGAAAACAAAACACTGCAGTATTTATGCATTTTAAAACCTCCAAACATACACACAAAACTCCACCCAAACCAGAAACAACACATTTTGATATTAGATGACTGAATGACCCTGTAACAATGTGACTTGGAGGATTTTTTTACTTGGATTTTTTTTTCCTTTTGATTGCAGCAAAGACAAGCAGAATTAGAAGCAGCACGGTTAGCAAAAGAAAAGGAGGAAGAAGTAGTCAGGCAGCAAGCATTAGTAGCAAAAAAGGAAAAAGAGATACAGAAGAAAGCAATCAAGAAAGAAAGGCAAAAACTCAGAACAACATGCAAGGTATTTAACTATTATTACAATGAAATAGAGGTTACATGAGACAAATTACTGTGTTTGCTTGTTCTTAGGGCTGGAGATGGGTATGGAAAGTGGGTTTACTGAAAAAACCAAAATACTAAAACACATGCTTACATGGGTATGAGTTATGAGTAAAGCTGACCAAATAGGTCCAAACACAGCAGTGGCTGAAGAATGCTGTGTGTTAAGCCTTTGTCTGAAGGAATAGGACAATAAAGTTCAAGAACTTTGTAGAACGTGTATTTCTGCTTCCAGAACTGGAATTACTTTTCTGATAATGAGGCAGATTGTGTTAAAATGATGGAGGAGGTGGAAAAGCTTTGTGATCGTCTTGAGCTAGCAAGGTAAGTCTTCCTGCTGCTGCTTTCTGCTCGTTTTGATGCCTATCTTTCTACTAGCTCTCCATTGTAACTTAATAATTTATTTTTAGTCTGCAATGCTTGAATGAAGCACTTACATCCACAACAAGGGAAGGAGGAAAGGCGGCTGTAGTAAAACAGGTAATTATGCTGAGTGTCGAATGAAAATAACAAAACAATTTGTGAAATCAACCTGTCTGAATTGAAGTAAGATGCAGCATAGCTGCTGTGGAATCGTGCTTGTTACAACACAAAGACTTGATTTTCACAGTCCACAGGCAGAGGGATCTCTGCTCCATTTTATATTGTGCAGTTCATGGCTGGTCAAATTAACAGGGCCAGCCAAGAAAAAAATACACATTTTTATCTGTAAAGAATGCAAAACCTACCTCTTGTGCAGTATACAGAAACAGCAGAGGAATTTCATTTTGCCCAACAATGTGTAGCAGTTACCTTGAGGGAAGTAGGGCAGTCTTAACGTATTCTGTTATGCAAGAAAAATCCCAGTCTAGTGTCTGTGAATCGAGGATAGATCCACAAAAGAACTTAAGTGTGCTGCAGGCTGTAGGCACTGGAAGGGCTGGTAGGTTGGATACCAAAGAACGGGAAACACAACACACACGGAATCAAAATTTATCAAAACTCAGCAAGGATCTGCATATGTTTGCCATTGGGGAAAAGCCATTTGAACTAAAAGCGGAACCTACATCCTGCAGAAAGAGTGAGGTGCTTTCTCTCATCCACTGTGGATTCACAGCTGTGAACTTTTTTCCATGGTGGGGAATATGATCTGCCCGCATCCCAGGGTTAGGTTTACTCATCAGACAGTTTAAGACTGAAATGCCTCTTGTTCTACAGGGGACTGAATTCAATATTCCATTCTCCAGGAGGGTGTTGCAAATGCAGGGCAGTCCCTTTTCAATCTGTTAAAACTATTCCACTAAAAATTATCTATCAGGTAACTTTCCTTTTGCCAGGAAGGTTTTATGAAAAAGGTTTCATGCTCTCACCTTTGGGCATCCTGCCAACAGCCATTAAGTGCACAGCCCTTCTAATACTGCCAAGATTGGACTGGGCCCGCTCGGAAGCAGATGATTAAAGATGTCACACCACAGTCTCAAGATGTGATTACAGGTCACAAAAATGTGCAGTGGGTTAACTGAAGTCATTTTCAGCTCGCTGAAAAAGTACATGTGGCCATCTAACCCTGAATACACACTTAGTGACTAAAATCTGGAGTTCATTGTAACTTAAAAGTTCTCTGTTACTATGGTTGTACTGAGGTAATCAGGTTTAGATACCAGTTAGGCTGGAAGATCTGAGAATTGGTGTATTCAACATGGATGTTTAATTGCCCTTACTGGTCTTAATACTTTTGTGGATCTGTCCCTCTAAGTCAAGTGTTAGCCTAAGCATTCACACAAGGTTGAAAACTTTTGCTTTAATTCTGGGGGTGTTCATTTAATTTTCTAGTGAACCTGTGATGGATTTCTGCTATTAACTCCTAATATTTAAATCCTAAAAATATACACATGTATTGAAGGGAAATAATCCTGGAACAGATAAGCTCTTCTGTTTCCTTATATATAATATACAGAACAGAAACTAAGCAAAATCCAAGGTTCAAAGCAAGTCCAGAGAAGGGATTGTGTCACTGTAAAATGTAACAATGGTTCAGTAGGTAAATAAATAATGCTTATTTACAATCTTTAGATAGAAGAAATAAATGAACAAATAAGGCGAGAGAAAGAAGAGGCAGAAGCTCGTATGCGCCAAGCAACAAAGAGTTCAGAAAAGTCAACAACTGGCGGTGGAGGGGGAAGCAAAAACTGGCCAGAGGATGATTTACAGTTGCTAATTAAAGCTGTGAACCTCTTTCCAGCAGGGACTAACTCAAGGTACTTCTCCGGTTTGGTGCTAAAAACCCTTACTAACGATTTTTAATTAAAAACAAGCATAATAAAATATATTTTCAGATCATCCCAAGTATTTTGTCAGTATAAAGACTTCCTAAACATCCTCCTTTTCCTTGACTCACAAGCAGCTAGTGGTTTTTCCTTGGTACCATGCTCTGTGTGTCACTGGAGTTAGCTCTGGCCCTGTATCTTGTTTCCCCCCAGATTTGGGCCTCAGCCCATTACCAGGATGGTGCTGAGGTGCTTTGTTTGCACAGGGCTTACTCCAGAGTAGGCTCCAATCCTTCAAGTGGAGAACAAAACCACACCAGTGACTGGGGTGCAGGTGGGTAGAAGTAAGGGTGTAAGCTACTTCCAGGAGCTCCACAGTGAATGTGAGGCTGGTGTCTCCTCTGCATGGTAGGAGGAAAATATCCCAAGATAAGAGTTAAGTGCACCAGCTTTCTTCAGGGGAAAGCCAGGGGAAAAGGGAAAGGCTGCAATTTAGAGAAAGCAGCACTGGCACTCAGCTTACTGCTAAGCACCAAAAACAGGAGCACATTTTAAATACTTTTTCCCAGGAATGAAATGCCTTCTTCCATTTAGGATTACACAGATTTCAAACCCCTATTACAAGATTTGGATGCTTGGAAAAAAAAAATTGCTGCCATACTCCATGAAGGTGGTACCAGTGCCTGTTTCTGCAGCTCACCAGTCAGTCCTCAAAGCTCCTGTCTGATCAGCCTTCCATTTGCTAAGAATCCACTGGGAATGATCTTGGGACTAGGGCTGTTCCAGCTTTCTCCTGTTCAAGCCTATTTACCTGATGTTTAGGCATTCTTCTCGGGGGCAGTGGACATAGAATTAGTAACTCCTCAGCCCTTCAGTGCAGCCAGAGGTGTTTAGGGAATTCAGAAAAGCAGCAGTTAAGCAGAATTTTGAGGACTAGAGGTTTGCACTTACCTACATTCTACCCCATCCTTTTTCTGTATTGGGAACTGAGAAGTTCACCCAAGCTGATTGAATTCTTCAGTTAGTGACTGAAAGCTTTGCAGAGTACCTCCTCTGGGATTTTACATGTATTTAAGTATGTTTGAACTTACTTGGCAGTTTATAAAAATGTGTACAGGAGCTTGACCAGAGCTTGTATGAAGATAAGGTATTATGTAATATGCTGGTTTATCCTTTCTGTTCTTGCTGTAGGTGGGAAGTTATTGCCAATTACATGAACTTGCACTCTACTACTGGAATAAAACGAACAGCAAAAGATGTCATCAATAAAGCAAAGAGTCTCCAAAAGCTTGGTATCTATATTACCTTATTTTTGTAATTGCATGGTCTGCCTGCTTCTGTACAGCTGACTTTCTTGTGACTGGAGCTGTGTTTCTTGAGAAAATCCTCTGTACGGCTCCAAAAGAAATGTAGTTCAGATGGAGGATTTAGAGGAGCATTTATGTGATTCAGTGTTTTCATCCTAATGGCTCTTCTATAAGTCAGCACCTCATGAGCAATTCTCAGTAACCCCGAGTGTAGCTTGATGCTCTGATGTCTGGGACACATGAAATGCCCAGGCCCAGGGAGATAAATGGACCTCTCAGAAAGCTCCCTACAAAGGAAGGCATCTAAAATAAATGGAACTGATGAAGCTCTAGAGATACTTTAGAAAAAATAATGGAATCCAATACCAGAGTAAGACACCTAAATTAATGTGGTTAATCTCCTCTTCAAAAATGAATACAAAAGTGGAAAATGAAGCCTAGAGAGCTCTGGAATAAGGCTGCAAGGAAATTATACATTTCACTACAGAAGGTAAAAAACCCCACTAAGTTTTCAAGGGGTTTCTCCATTACAAACCACATATTGGCACAAGGAGCACCTGGATTTTCCATGTTCCTGCCTCTCTGACATGGTGGTACCCTGGGCAATGCATGAGTTTTGTGCCACAGCCCTTACTTGAGAGAATAATCCCTCTTGATTTTGGTGAAGTTGCAGATTCAGGTTTAAGATTATGTGGAACAAGTATTCCTCTGAGCATTATAAAGGATAAGGGATGGAGAATCCTTTATCCTGACACTGAGAAAAGTTTATTGGACTCTGCGACAGACCCTGAATGATTTTTTTTAAATCCACCAACCTCTTTACCATTGTTTTAAAGTAGGAATTGGGTTTTATGATTTTGTGATTATTGTAACTAATCTGCTACAGAATGGTGGTGTTATTAGTATTATTACACCTGGCTTTAATATTCTTGCAGTAATGATTCTCTTTAATGTCTGTTGCTTATAGACCCTCATCAAAAAGATGATATAAACAAGAAAGCATTTGACAAATTTAAAAAAGAACATGGTGTGGTGCCTCAGATGGACAGTGCTGCCCCCTCAGAACGATTCGAAGGTAAAGGTGAAACTTGTCTCCACTGGGTCTTAGGAAGAAAGTAACCCAGAACTTACTTAAGATTTGCTTACCAACTTTCATGGCAAGTAAGTCATCCAGGCTCTGGTGCCAGATTTGAGGGTTTCTGGTACACACAATATGCCCCAAAACTGCATAGATTTTAAATCAACTGTAACAGATTTTACAATATTTTCTAGACTATTTTTAAAATATCTATTCTTGCTGTCATTTTGCACTTAAAAACAGGATCACCTCTAGATTCATCCCCTTGGACTACAGAAGAACAAAAACTTTTAGAACAAGCATTGAAGACTTATCCAGTAAATACTCCTGAAAGATGGGAGAAAATAGCAGCAGCTGTTCCAGGCCGGTCAAAAAAAGACTGCATGAAGCGATACAAGGTAGGGTCCCTCACCTGCTCCTGGGACTGTCACTAGTTCAGGTCCTGAGAGAATCCTTTGCTTTTACTGTTCCACTGCGTCCCAGAGACAGTATCTAACACAGGCAAAATGATGGAGCCTTATGGGAAACTTTATTTTTGGCAACTCAACCCCAAAAGAGCAGTAAGAACTAAATGTTCCTCAGAGAAAATAGTGGCTGTGGAAGCTGGGAAGCAAAGTCTGTGTCAGGAAATTTGTCTGTAGTTTGACAGCAAGCTCTAGCAGAGGGTGAAATCCTATCCCTAGCCTCCAGTAGGTAAAGTTCCTGGTACACGAGCACTGACCTTCCATCAACTGGCTCATTTCTAAGAGAAATTGCTCTACAGTGTTAAACTATGTAGACTTCTCATTATGTTGAGAACCAGAGTTTCACAGTAAATATATGTAGTGTTCAAAACCACAGCATTGTTTACAAGTTACATGTTAAGTTTCTTTTTTCCCCCCATCTTCTCTTCAGGTCTCTGTGGAAATGGTCAAGGCAAAGAAAGCTGCTCAAGAACAAGTGATGAATGCTACTAAAGTCAAGAAATGACTCTTACTGACAATCCTTGTTTTATAATAAAAATGCAAATACTGTACATGTTTCCATTCCTTTCTTCATTATATAGACACACAGGAGGGGCTGGTTCTTGAGTTTCAGTCTTCTCAGAAGCAACTCCAAAGTTTTAAACAAGGGTGTAGTTGGTTTGTTGGGTGTTTTTTGTTGTTTTTCATTTTTTTTAAAGCTAAAATATGCTGGAAGTTCTTGTTATTCACTACTGACGACGCCAATACAAGCCACTGCAGATTTTGCTGTACTCTGGAAGTTGTTCAACTGGACCTGGAAGTTAAAGAAGGTTGGCCATGACACATGCTTAACTCACAGCAAGTGGTCTT
Source organism: Illadopsis cleaveri (assembly GCA_013399915.1). NCBI lineage: Eukaryota > Metazoa > Chordata > Aves > Passeriformes > Timaliidae > Illadopsis > Illadopsis cleaveri. The sequence continues at coordinate 661,251 of VXBB01024394.1, forward strand.
GAGGGGTTATGGGAGAATAGAGACTTATACCACATACCCACGGCAGCAACTGCAGGATGCTTATCATAGATGTACTTTGTGCAGATTTCTCTAATAGTCTGAGCATCAATAGCCTAAAAGGAGTAAAAGAGGCATCCTTGTTACAATCCCATCTTAAAACTGTTTCTGATGGTAATTTGGTGATCTTAATTTCTGATCTTAATTTTGCCGGCTCCCTTGGAGCCAGCAACAAAACACTTGCAAGTTTTCTCAGTTGGAAATGTTTTCTCAGCTGAACGAGAACCACAGTTTCTATACTGCTACTTTCCATAGCAAGTAATTTTCTTGATGGCCTTTTAGAAATTTCAACATGAATGCCACTTACTTCAATTCTTGCCTCAAGTTCTGGAATTGGGATTCGGCGCTTATAACACAGCATTTGTCGTCCAATGTCTTCACAGATTGGTGTGGACCCTAAAATAGGGGAAAAATGCCTCAGTTACCAGCTTACAGCTCCACAAACAATGAAAAGTTCTCATAAGTCTCACCATCAAGTTGTAGCAGCATATTTGTCTTTAGAAGATTTTTTGCTCGAGCTACTTCATTTTCTGTAACACTTGTGCAAAGTCTTATCCTGAAAAACAGTTTAAATCCAAAGCATTAAATAATGGTGGTCTGTAGCACACAAGATTGCCTGTGATAAGGAGGAGTATAGACATTACTGCACCTACCAGGCACTACTTTTCTGCAGACAAAGCTGGTAAGACAGGTTGGAAAACAAGCCATAGATACAAAGCAGCAGCCTAAGAGTAGGGGTTTTGGAAACATGCCAATATACCCAAGAGCAAGTTTTTTTCTCTTAGAAGAGCTGTGTTTAATTTTATTAAACAACTATTTTGAGGCAAGTGCAGTCTGTACTTGTTATCTTGAGAATGGATGTTGCTAAGAAAGTAGGAGCCAAGCAACTAGATAAGAGGTAATTAGCCAGAAGGCAATCCATTACTTCCTGGCTCCTCTCTAGGTGAGAGAATAATTTGCCACACTGCCTACGGAACATTTTGTGAGAGGGGGATGCATTAAATAGCTTAACACTAAATTCTTGTTCCAGGAATCGTCTGTGTCTTCCTTGGTGCTAAGCTGCAGCAAACACAGTCAAAGTGATAACATTTTTCTCCATGACTTCCCAGGGATCTCACAGAATAATGGTATATAAGAAGTGATTTATGTGATTAAAGAAACTCCTCATTTTCAAGACTTGTTTCAACTTCACCCACTTTAAATCAAGTGCTCTTAAGTAACATATATGTTTTTAATAGCATCTACAGTTCAAGCTTTACAGTTGCATCTACGGACATCCTTCAATACAGATTTAAGCCTCAGATGAATGAATACTATCTAGAATCGTAGGTTTCAAAATTCCGTATGTAACACTTCAGCTTTCATTTCCCTGTGTATCCACCAGAGCTGTCTAACACCAGCACGTGGTACATCAACTGCAGACTGGCTAACTACTAATACTGTCTGGTAATTGCACATTCATTATTCCCATCCACAAACATTTACTCTTTCAGTGGTGGCACTTGCAGCTCACAGGCTGTACACTGACTGAATAGTATTCTAAAAGGTCTGACGGTTTCATTACTTCTGTCATTTGCCAGTTAAAAAAAAAAAAATCCCTGCTGGGTTTTCTTGTACAAGGAACAAAACCTACATCTTAAGCTATTCACTCCAAGTAAAGGTGCCAAAAACTGGGTGCTGGGACTTAGCTTTGGGTGTCAAAGTTTAGAATTTGACACATTTGTTATTCCCAGGCAAGACCAAGAAGAGAAAAATATTCTCTTTAAATACTTTGTAAATTGTATTCCTCCACTAAAAACAGTATTTTAAGAGAAACAGTTGCTAGCTTACCATTCTCTCTGAACAGAGTGTACCATGTCCTGAATAGTGGATGGCTCACAGACCATATAGAGTCCCCACAGCCCTGTGTCAGTGTAGCAGGTGTTGAAGGACTGGAAACTGTGACACAGGTTACCATGGCAGGCAATCTGAGCAAGTTTACTGGACAAATTCTGCTGAGACAAAAGAAAAAGATATGAAAAGACAAAGTTTTTTGAAAGCTTACCTTTTAAATGATTCAAGTCCATGAATTCCCATTTTCATTTCAATGATGACAGAACATGCAGTAGTAGCTACAAGGTTAATTATCAGCTCTTCATTTCAACTGTTTCTTTTCTTGCATGTAACATCACATTTCAAAGTAACACCCCAGATTTGAGCCAAAATCATAAAGACACTCAGGTTCAAGAAACGGACAATTAATTACTGACACCCACAGGTTCTGAGGACATACAGGTATAAAACATTCTACTTTCCATGAGGGCTGGCAAACCTCAAGTCACCTCTATTTTGGTGGTTTAGAACCACTTCCTAAGATTCTCCTAGATCCTGGGTAACAAACTCTCTCAGACTCACAACTTTTCCGATCCCCTTTTCTGTCCTGGCAGTGCCCAAGTCAGGGAGATCCCACCAACCTCATTAAGAGCAGGAGGGTGTTTGCAGGTTCACTCACCACTCCTCCCCCAAAGGAGCGATCCCAGTTGCCGATCAGAGTATTGGCCACCATGAGTGGGATTGTGTCCGGGTCTGACCAGCCGGCGGCTTCGACGGCAATGGCCAGGTGTGCCAGGGGCATCTTGTCATCCCTGATCCGAATCTGGAACACAGCAGGGCAGCTCTAGTGCAGCCTGTGCACACTCAGGCATAGGGCAAGTTAAATGACAGGAAACAGGTTTTTCTGTTATGGCTGGGTTACAAAACATGCACTAAAATTAAAGCATATGAAGATTAATTTAACATCAGCCTTAACTGGTGTCTCCTGGGGCAATTTCAGATCACTTTGTCAACATACACAGAGAAGCATTACAAGTCATTTTATGACAACCAGCAGCACGGAAATCTGATGACCTTGTAAAATGTGAAAAGAGATGGGAATAGAACGTGGATGCCTCAGTTCTCTGCTACATCCTTTGAATGAGTGATTCTCAACAAGTGGAAATGCTCCAATACTGTAGTCAAGAGGATAAAAGGACAGTAGGAGCAGGATAAGGAAGGTAATCCTCCAGGAAGCGACGAAGCATAAAAAGTGGTGGCAGTGAGGCTTATCCAGGAAAGAATGGGAAGTACTGCTTTGGAAAACAGCTACTCCATTGCCCTCACTAGGGGCAAGAAACCTTTTCACATGCTGAGTCTGTGGCAGAGCAGCCCTCTCGCCTCACCAGAGCACATGTCAGGGGATGTAAGGACCAGCTCAAAAAGCCACCCAGCAGCTTACCTCACTGCCTGTGAAGCTACAAGGTGGCAGGGGTGGCAGTCCTCCTTCTGGAGCAGATGGCAAGTTACCAAAATGGCACTTCGCCAGGTCAAGTAGCTCATCATGCGAGACCCCTGAACAAAGGTATTTCACATGCTTTGTGATGTTACTCTGTAAACAGTTAATTTAAATTGCTGCACATATTAAAGACTCAACCAAGTATTAATTTTTTGTGCCCCTGCTTTAATACCCCACTTCTGGATTCTTCATACATTCCCTTTATACAGAGCAAGATCATCATGATTCCCCTTTCTTGGTTCTCTTTAACAGTCTTCCATTAAAACTACATCAAATCAAGCTCTTTGCTCTCTTTCAAGCCTCAATCTTAGTTCTTTCTCTCTGCATTCCTTGCTATTCTTCTCTTCACACTTTCTAGAACCCTATTTTCCTGCCCACATGGAAGAATGACTTTGGCCTCCAATTAACTTCTCATTCCTGATTTAAGGTTTCTGGAATATTACTGAGAGGAAAAGGGAACAAAAGCTCAAAGGGTATGAATGCACAAAATATGGACTACACAGGGCTAACAACGAACAGGACCTACTGAACAATGGGTAATTCATCATGTTGTTCCCATAGACTCAGGCCCTGGATTCAAACATAGTTTCATATGATCCAGGGTGAGTATCCCATACTGACCTCCAGCAGCAGCCAAGACCATTCTGGGTCCTTTGTAATGTGTTGTTATGTACTGCACCAAGTCATTACGATTTATCGATCTAAAAACAGGAAAGGAGACAGCACTACTGCGTCAGTAAAGTTCACTAGAGTAAGAAGAGATAAATGTATATAACAATACAGTATCAAAATAATTAAAAGTGCTGCCAATGTTCAGGGCAGATGCAGAAAGCTAAAAGAAAGGTGACTTTCTAAAAAGCAAATAGGAACTGGATAAAAAGTTCTTCTAGCTTCCTGAGAAGCAGTTAGGAATTCTAAGTCTGTCTCAAGTGGAGACAGGATGCACTAATCATCTCCTTTCCTATGAAAGCAGCACATTTAGCAGTCCCCTGATCTGTACTGGTTCAAACAAATGCTGAAAGAGCAGTGCAAACACTCTGTGCTTACAATAATGCCTAACATGTGACTTACAGGAAAAAGAAGTATCTCCAATTTTGTGCCAGATGCACTTTTAAGAAACAGGAGAAAAATATGGCAAAAAAACCCTGAAGTCATGCAGAGAACATCTGAAATTCACATACCCTTTGATGCCTGCCTACAGGGGAACCAAGGTAATACAGGGGTTCTACTTACAATTATATTCAGTGCAATTTCAGCTGCCCTTCAGTGTAAAAATGAAATCTGACACTGTTCTCTACATTTTTAGAGAAGTCTTTCTCAATATATAAAAGTTACCACACAATTAAAGAGAGACGTAGTTTTGGACATACTTGATATTTTCAGTGGGTCCTAGAATTGTCCGTCCCAGGGCTGTATTCTGGTAGGCTGTGGCATGAAGGTAATCAAAGACAACTTCTTGCAAATTGGTTTCAACCTCTTGCATCTCTCGAAGTATAACTCCTCGCTCACGTTCAATCTCTGCCTCTCCCAGGGTACTGTTCTGAATTATGTCAGCAAGAATTTCCACAGCTAAGTGCAAAGAGAGATGGAAATGAAAAAGTCTTTTCAGACTACTAGAGAAATTTTGGGTGAAACCCACCCCAAAGAGCAAGTGGTAATAAGACTAGCAAGAGAACAGGAAGAGAGAAGTTCAAAAGGTATCTTATCTTGGGACTCTGAAGAGAAAAATATTTCAAATATCAGCTTCCCTGCTGGCCCCTTTCCAAACCTGTACTCTCATGTTCTTGTGAAGTTCAAGAACGGACTTTTCACCTGGCAAGGAAGAGTCTGTAACACTGCAAAAGCATCATTCTCTGTCATTTCACTGGAAGCTGGGTAAGCACGTTTCTCTTTGCAGCTTTCTGGATGAATGAGAGCAATTACCTCTTGGTAAATCTTTTGAGAAAGCTTTTGCATAATACACAGTTTGTTCCCTGGACGTGTACGCGTTCAGATGAGCCCCCATGTTCTCAATCTCTAGTTCAAGGTCTAACTGAGATCTCTTTTTTGTTCCCTGAAATAGAACAATAAGAAAATCACATTGGACCCTTCAGTTCATCTACTCATCATTACTACTTTTTGTGTGGAAAAGTCATGATCAAGAGAAATAAAATGTGTTCTGGAAATAAAACTGGCATACTAATCTCTCCAAGCTTGAAAGTCAGATATAAATCCTACTATGCTCCCAAATGAAAATAGAAAGCTGGCTAAAGTATGTGTCTTCTAAGACTATTGTAACAAGGTAAAAGTGAGTTAAAAATTAGATCTATGTAATCCATAGTTGTGTAACAGTAACACAGAACTAGGATTTTAACTTCATTTTCTAATGGAAACCAAAGTCTTATTGTGCACCTTATTTTTCTCATTTCAATTTGGAAAACTTATTTATACAATTCTGACAAAGTTTTCATCCTTGATCATTAAAGATAAATAACTTAAAAATCCATTGTAAACGAATACATCAATATTCACACCCACCTTGAAAGCCATATGCTCAAGAAAGTGAGCAGTTCCATTATTCTTCTCATTTTCATACCTGCTTCCAGCATCAATCCAAAGTCCAACCTCAGTGAAGAAAAAACAAAAGTCACTTTACCAGCTAACAGCTTTGCTATGGCTTTTTCCTTAAACAGAGCAGGCTTTCAAGAAAAAGAAAATTTTGATCTTCACAAAAAAATTAATTACAAATCTACAAAAGCTTTAAGACTTACAACTCCTGGCTTAAGTTCTAGGAACAGTTGTTAATAAATATTGAAATGCAAATGCAATTGAGTTCCACGAGGAAATGAACACACAGGAATAGATACAAGAAACCCTTCCTTTTGTAAGTTACTTACTGTGCATGTTGAGAGTCCAGAGTCTTCAGAAGCTACTTGCAAGCCATTTTCCAAAGGACTCACCCTAGTTTCAGGGACATTTAAGATTACTTCTGTTGCAGCTTTGGAAAGTGTGAGCTTCCCTGTTCCAACATGCACAGACTGAAAAAGAAAATCATCAGTCACGCTCAGATTGTTTAGTTATATCCTAAGATGCTTTTCTGAAAAATGTATTGCTGAACTTAAGCATTAAATCTATGGATCTTTCTTAAAGTACACATTTATAAGGAAAAGAATTCAGGACTGCTATTCACCACTTCTTCACATAAGGGATGCAGTACCCTGAATCTGAAACAAACCCCAAAGATAACTACAAGTGAGGAGATGCATCTGCTGCTCTCCAATCTGACACAGCAGCTGTTACTCTTATCAGCCAGCCACGCTTGTTTCCCACTTCTGCCAGCAAGAGCCTGCAGGACCTTTACCATTTGGAATTCTGGGTACCTGTTTTCTAAAGTGAAGTGAGATATGGCCCAAGGGCCTGTGCCAGAACTGCAAATCCATCACTCATTGATCAGAGCAACACAATCATGTTGCAGTTAAAGCACATTAAATGAGAGCGGGGTAGAAAAGAAGGGAAGTTTACTGCAGTTTTTCAGTAACAAGAAATGCAAATATGTATCCCAAATTCAAGCAAACAGCTATCTCAAAAACTGTGATGTCAAATGTTTCAAATAAACAAAGATTTCTCTCCCCATAAAACTGCTCTAAACATGAAAATACAAAATCCAGCTCTCACCCACTCTCCTCCTAGAATAGGTTAGATCTCTTAAAACTCACTTATTTCAGAATCACAGCACAATTCAAGTCTGAAGGGACCTCTGGATGTCTCTAGTCCAACTTTCTGCTCCAAGCAGCATCAGCTTGGTCAGATCACTTTGCTCAGGACTTTTTGCACCTGGGTACTGACAATCTCCCAAGATGGTGAGAAACTGCAGAGCTCTGTGTGCAGCCTGCTCCACTGTTTGACTGCCACATATCCAGTTTTTCCTCTCTTGTTTCAACTTACGCCCATTGACCCTCATCCTGCCACCATACCCCACTGTGACAGGCCTGTTTTTATCTTCCTGACAACCTTCTCCTAGGTGCTGGCACAGATACTTTTGCAGCTCCTCTCACAGGTCCAGCTGAAGCCATGGCTTCTCCAGCCTGAACAAGGTCCGGACCCTCAGCCTCTCCCCGCAGGGCACATGTTCCAGCCCCGTTCATCCCTGAACACCTCCAGTTCACTGACTTCCTCCTCACACTGACCAGCGCAAACTGATCACTTACTACACCTCCCGCCGTGCACCGCGCCGCTATCGCGACTACAACTCCCAGCATGCACCGCGCACCACGGCCTCCAACTCTCCGCGTCCCCTCAGTGGCAGCCCGGGTACCAGCGCTCGGAGCCACGGCGGCGTCCACGCTCCCCGCGCCTCCCTCCACTCCGCACCCCGCCCCGCCGCCTCACCCGCTGAGCCGCGCCGGGCGCTCGCACCAGGCGGGCGGACCAGGGCAAGAGAAGCCGCCGGGCCGCTGAGCGTGCTGCAGACGCCGCCATCTTGACGCCGTGGTGGGCGGGGCGGGCGGCCTTCGGGGGTGCGCAGGCGCGGGGCAGTTCCATCAGCCCCCGGCGGGGGGCGCAGTGGGGCAGCGCAAACTCCATTGCCACATCCCAGGGGAGGTGAGAGACGGGGAATGTCCCGGGCCGGAAGGGATCCACAGGGATCATGGAGTCCAACTGCTCGCCCTGCACAGGACAAGCCCAGAGATCCCACCGCGTGTCTGAGAGCGTTGTCCAAGCGTTCCTGGAGCTCTGCCAGGCTTGGGGCTTGGTTTTAATGGTCCCGCTCTCCTCAGTGCCCCAGAGCAGCGCAGTTGGAAAGCCATTTTCCTGCCGATATCCCATTACGGCCAGGTTCAGTAAACACAGAGCGCTGCCTTCCGGCTGCTCCGTGAGCTGCCGTGGGCACATCCCTGCGCGCTGAGGCTCCTTCAGCTGCTCCGGGCCCTTCCGGCAGGGCTGGCCGAGGGCGGTGCGCTCCCTGCGGGACAAACCCGCTCTGACTGGGGAAATCCCGAGGCTGGAATAACCTGGAGTTTTCTGAGAAGTGTGTGCAGCGGCGCTGACACACTTGTTATGGATAGGAGGGCTTCATGTACAGCAGTAAATTCTGCGCTCCACCGAGCCTGTGCCAGCGCTGGTGAGCTACCTCAGCGCCAGACATAGCTCCAAACTGCTGGGAATGATCCCTCCCAGATGCCAGGGGCTGGGAAGGGCTTGTGGGAATGCTACTTGACAAGAGCCGAATTTGGGCTGGGAAATGTACCAGTAGAAGCAACTTCATTTCAGTGAAGATTATTCTTGAGCACGTCTGGAATGTATGGCTGTAGATTAATAGGTACAGGCATGCAAGAGGCAGTGCTTGGTTTTGACTTCGTGGTTAATTTTTTTTACATTTTTTTAGGCAATTTTCATTTGGCTAATCAAGCATTAGCTCAGAAATTAAGGAAAACCAGGGTGAAATTCTGTTATTTGTCCCACAGTCTGTTAAGTGACACAATGCAAAGAAACAAAATACCACTTAAAAAAGAAATCTGTACTGCTTATGCTGGGGGAAGCACTGTTTCTAGGTACCACTTTCCTAACCCTGAATGCCTCAGACGGTAGCACAGTACTTCTGACACCCTCTGCCTCTGTACAGATACCACAAACCTTCCCCGTCTTGCCTGCTCTAAGAAGAGGAAGAAAGCTGGGCTCTAGGCACATGATCAGGAGGAAGAGGTTGAAAAGAATGGGAACTGCAGATGTTTCTGATCAGAAGGAAGAAGTTGAAAATGGTGGGAACTGAAGATGCTTCTGCTCAGGATGATCTGTCTCCTGCAACTGCCAAGGTCCTGTTACTCAGAGGTGATTCTCAAGAGATGTCAGAAGTGTTGCTCCCTTCCCCCTGAAACGTTATCCGTCACATGCAGATTTTAGGTGACAAAAACTACTGTGACTCTTAAAGGACACGGGACTGTTGGTAGTTTCTGATCTGGCACAGATGCTGAAGTGTGAGAAGGCTCTGAGATTCAGCTTCTCAGACTCCAAAACATGGACCAATTTCAGAAAACTCCACTGCATTTTAAATGTATAGCTTTTCAGGGATATTTTGTGTATAGAGGCAAGTTCTTACTTCCTTAGCAGTTCAGAATGAAATTGCACCAACTGCCCTAAAACGCTTGCACTGCCAGTTCATAAGCTCTGTGCTTAAACAGCAGCTTAGTCCTCCAGCTGGGCTAGTCCAGTTTCTGTCATAAGAACTGTAATTGCATGAAAATACTAAACCCCCAAAGCACGATATATTGCATACAATTAAAAATGAAAATTATACTGTTGTTAACACATAGGTTAAAATATAAACCTAAATGCCAAGAAACCAGATGCTTCCTAATTTGACAATGATGCCTTGACCACATATGGAGCTGTAGATCTCTTACTGAAATTGTTACTGTTATTTGCTGCCTGTACTATTTTAGTGCCCACATAGCCTACCTAAGAAGGATCTTGTAGCTGCAAAGCATGCACATCCTTTCACCAGAATTTACATTGGAGTCAAATTAGTTTCCATGGAATAGAAAATCTAACCTTACATGAAACTAGCTACTTCTTTTTTTGTTGTTTCATTTCTCCCATTTATTTTATGCATATTCAAAAGATCCATCCAGTTCCAGCATTTTTTAAATTTCAGATAGACCTCTGTCAAGTTGTAAAAGAAAAAAAGCAAATCATCAATCTGTGCAACTGAAAATTAAAATTAAGCTTCTGTTCCATTTTACAGCTAGATCTAACTGATCTCATTATGCTGGGATTAATCTCAAAGATGTTTTACCAGATTTTACTAACCCATTAGCCATCCTAGAAATTTGAATCCTTGCTAGACATAGAATTACAGCTTAAGATGAACTGATTATCCCCATAACATGTCTCCTACTTAACAAAATAGGAGTGTCTCATATGTAAATGTAATCTAAAATTTAGCATCCAGCAAAGGTCATTAGAGAGATGCAACTCCAAATTAAGAAATCTTATTAATTAGCTAAAAATGCAATAAAATAAAACAAATACTGGTGTTCTAACAGTAGAAGCTGAATATGTAGTTATTCACCACTAAATTTTTATAAAACATTCCTTTTTAAATGGTTTTAACTTTTTTTTTCATTACAATAAAATTATTTAGAAATGGGCTATTATAACAAGGAATGCTCACAACATTCCTCTGGTTTAGGTAAACAGTATTATCTGCAGTTTCCAGATGGAGAAAATTAGACCTTTCTTCATAGTTTTTATGTGTCTAGTCTCAAGCAACAATGGAATAGAAAGGCCAAGGCTAAAAGAAGAAAGTTCTATATAAATTATGTCCTTGTCATCAGCATGACAGATAAATAGCTGCCTGCTAATTTCAAGATTCCGCAGAGCCTTTGAGTGGATTATGTAGGTGAGAGTCTCTCAAGATGAAAATCTGATTCCTTGAAATCCAGATTCCAAGTTTCACCCTAAGTATGGGAGCTTTGTATTTTACACTAAGTAGCTATTTTAGATCAGCATCCCTCCTAAAGAGGTGCCTGGAAAAGGACCAAATGGCACTTTGAGTTTTTGAGCTTAAAATTTGTCATGAACTCCATTGAAACCAGTAGTAATGCACAGCCTGAATTACACAATTCCAACAATTTCCTGAGGAAATAAGGTTTCCATGTTCATTACTGTACAATATCAACCAAATGACACAGACATCTCAAAGAAAAGGCTGTTCCAGGGATCACCAGCTGAGGAGGTGCTGCACTATCAGCTCGCACATGGGAAAAACTCTACACTGTCCCATAGGAAAAAAGATTCAGCTGGTGCTGGTGCCAGCATTCACAGATCTAGCTTCTAGAGTAACATTTCTACTTTGTAAAACAATTCCATGTCATAGCAGTGATATAAATGAGAAATCTGTTTATGCATACCTCATCTATGTATAACCACATCAGCACAGGGGCTGAACTCAACACTGTGAAACCAACACTTCTGCAACTCTGAGCTAGAATGACAGTCTTGATAGGAGCAAACAAAGCATGATCTTAAAAGGTTTTTCTTTCAATTGTATATATAAAGTATTTCTTCTGAAATAAAAAGTTCATATCAGCAAGACACACTATCATGATCAGCTTATTACAGAAGTACTTGGGAAGAACCTATCCTGTCACAGGCTAATCCAGCCCCAGAGCAAGAGGGCACAGGAACTAAGATTAGAACAGTACTGCTCAGGAAAAAGACCTTCAGAATTGTTGAAACCATCACACATTGCACATTAACAATTGAAACACATTAACAATTGAAATTGCCTTTGGCTAAACTACTGCTTAATGCTGTGTTAGCTTTTTATAGAGTCATCGTGTTCACTGTTTATTTACAATCTACTGTCTTTTTAAAGCAATGATACAGTATTGCCTTTAATGAATATGCTGAAATCCAGCTGCCAGGAATTGGCTTGATCTCAGCCAAGCAAGCAGAATTCAAACGAGCCTAAAAACATGGGCTCAAGAAACAGTACATTATTTTGTAGAGGGCTGTTTGGGAATAAAGCTGTTTTGAGAATACAAATCAAACTTTGCAGACATTATGTTGTCTGATTTTCATGCCAGCTGTTCACTGGCATGTAGCTGATTATTTTTATCAGTATTACCTAGAAGACACCTTTCAGCTAATTAAATTGCAACAGCTTTTCTTTCCCATGGTTAACCAGTGGGCAGCAACTGCAAAGGCCTGCAGGCCACTGATACTGGTCTTCTGTACTCTCAGGCTTCAAGGAAGACTGTCTAAATTAAACATAGAGGCTGCTGGCTGAATTTACAACATTTCAGTTGCTCATTAACAGAGCACTCTTTTGAAGCTGTTGATTAAAAGCTTTCTTCAGGGAATATTACAGTATTCTGTCTGCATGCAGTTCTCTTTTTTCTCCTAAGTATTTATGCAGTGAAATAAGTAAGTCCATAAGTACCAGACAGCCCACTACCTGACAGCTGAGGGGTTTTATCAGAAACATAAATGGAAGGAGTTTGAATAGCTCATAACAACGATTTTTCAAGAATAATATGCCAAACAAATGATTCTGCCTGGAGCAGTAACTCAACAGGAAATTCCTGTGGGTAGATTCATCTGATTTAGCTAAACAGATAGGTTTCTCCTTGCCCTTTAGCAGACTCAGTGCAGAATAAGGATCAGTCCTTTTTTATTGCTTTTGTTTGCATTATACACAAGTGTCATTTCCATCCTTCCTTGCAACTATAACCACATACAGGTTCCCTGTTTTAGAGATTATTCTGATTTGATGGTAGATGAGTTTCCAAAACTCCAACATTTATTTCAACTTTTTCTCATTTTAAGAAAAGGTCACTTCAGTGAATATTTTCTCCAGAAAATAATTAAGAACTCACCTGAGTCTCTGGTATGATTCAGCTGAAACTAACACACTGAAAACTGAAATTAGTGCAGTTACTGAAAAGATCAGAATTTGGCACCTGTTCAGGCAGCCAAGACAGCCACCATTCTTTGATTCTCTGATTCATTCCTCCTCTGTTCAGCATGGTTCAGGTGGCAATGCTGTGGGCATTTTTCAACAATCTGTGGAAGGAAAATAGATCTTCCATTACCCAAAAATGCTGCTAATGCTGCTCATCACAGTTTCTAATACAGTAAATGCTATTGCAATATCCAGATGAGTTTTCTTTTTTATTTCCTCTCTTAAAACCTGCTTTCTCACTCTTTAATTCCTATAATCTTACTCATGCTTAAGTTAGCCACCACAAACTACAGACCATGTAGTTTTATACTGATAATAATACAGTGTGATTACAGACTTCCCCAAAATAGCCATTGATCCAGAGCAGGTTTTGTTTAGTTATCAGGCTTCCCTATTGCACTCTAACTGTGGAAACAGCATAAATGAGCACTCTGCTTTACAGCTCTATCCAGCTGCCTACTTGATTTCCCAGCCTGATTTATAGCCATCGTGTTGCAGGCTCTCAGGGTTCATCACACAATTGCAGACTGGCCAAATTTGTGTCCCAACTCATCTCTCTGTGCTCTAGGGCCTCCCTTGTGCTCATGTACAGAAGTTGCATCACTCTTCACACCTCAGCTGTATAAAACCAGTTCTCTGTGCTCTTTCAATAGTCAGTGGAGGGAAACAGGCACCTCGACTTTTGGATTATCCTTTGTACTCTGGACACCTCTCTTAGGGTGGTTATTTAGAAATGTTTCTTCATGGTACCTCCTCCCCCACTGATTTTAGAGGAATGAATTACTAGTTCAGCAGACTCAAACACCCAACTTCTAGGCAGCTACCTTCAGGCAAAACAAACCTTATCCTGAACTTCAGGCAGGAGCTCATTGCATGTATCTAAATATCCCTTATCTAAATATCTGATCCATATATTTTAATATACTAGATTATATTCTACAGATTATAAATGCATTTTCTCAAGGGCACAGCAAGTTGAATTTATATTCTGTAAGGGCCTACAGCATTTTAATGCAGGAGGCTGGAAATTTTGCAGCATCTTTACGTAGTTTTAAATACTGAGTGCTTGCCATTAATTAAATATAAATACAATAATCACATGAGTATTCCTTGAGTTTTTTATTTTATATTACAAGAAGTTAATTTTTTAAATGCATGTACATATTCAAGGTTCAAGACTGTGTAGCAACTGGATTTTGTGCTGATTTTAGTGTGATAAGCAATCACAATGTAGAAGTTATCCAAGGAAAAGCTAGGAGTGTTGACAGATAGTTGGGAAAGAGAAAGTTGGGGATTTTATAACGTGAGAAGCTGTCAGAAGTCTGGAAATGTGGAATATCATTGGTCAGATATTTCTGCTCACATAAGAGGTTAACTTGTTAGAGTTGATATTCAAAATCTTAAATTTCAAGTTAATGATCTGATTGCACTGAGTTTAGTTGTGCATTTCACTAAATATCATTTTTTCAGACTGATTTCAGATTCACTGGCCTTTTTTACAGTCCTCTGAAAGAAAACAATTTCTGAAGGTTCTTAAATCCACTGTGCTGTATGTCCCAGATTGAAGCCTTCTCAAATCCTATTATAGGCCAGAGTGGCAGACTACCATTTTTTTTATGGGAGACAGCTGCTTTTGCTAGTCATTTTCTTCCCTACCACTTTTCTACATTTTTCTTCTAACTTCCAGATGTTTGGCAGCCAGTGCAGTGCAGTAATTCCAAGAAAGCTTCCAAACATCTCCTGAACCCAGACAGTGTGCATGCACAGGTTTTCTCTGCAGGTGATGTGCACTGTGATGCTTTTCCCTCATGAAAGCCGTGCAACTCAAAGCCTGTATGCTCAGAAATCACCAGGTTTGCAGTGTGAGAATTTCAGTGCATGTGTATTAATAAGTAGATTTGTAAACAAGCTGTAAGTTTGCAATGTCCAGAAGACAAATAAATTGACACAAACACATCCAGTATACCTTAAATACATTTGCTTCCACGTTTGCCTTTGGAACTTCAAATGCTGACTGTGAGGCATGAGAATACCTGTGTGCCTCTGAAATAGATTTTTTAAAATTATTATTTGGAAATCACATTTAACTAAGTATGTAAGAACTGGGTTAATATGAGAGGCTTAAGAGATCCACGTAAGAGGCATTTTCAAACATGACATGGTCTTCATAGCAGATGAGCTATAGTATGTCAAATGAAATAAGGTCTGGAATAGGAATCTAAGTCATTACTACTAAGTAGATCCAAGAGAATTAAGGGATGGGCACTTACTCTCTAGCTGATTGCAGTTCCTGCAGATAGTAATGCATAGGGGTTGCACTAATTCAAGCATTAGCCATAATCTCATGTGTTTCTGACCGTGCCTATCAATATCCTGCTGGTCTATTAATGCTGGCAGATCTACTTTTGTATTATGTAATGTATTTATTTTATCCTGAAACATTTTTCCCAATAAAAAATAAACCCAGAAAACTTCAGAACTTGCTTACAGCTGCACAGTGCACAAATTTCACAGCTATTCCTTTTGTCTTTTCCACTTTTTATTTTGCCACTATGATAAACCTGTGTTTTCCAGTCTTGGCTTTCTAGCTGTGAAATGATCTTCTTCTCAATCTTTTCTTTTAGAATTATAAGTTAAGCATTAAGAGTAACTTTTAGTATAATTATACATATAATTTGATCATAAAGGATTTATTGAGAAAATCTAAACAAATCTTCTGGGAACTATTCCATTCCACTATTTTCCAAAGTGTTCAGTAGCCTGTGGATAAATAAATGAAAAAATATATGGCACTCCAATTTTTATTTCATCCATATAAGGTACTCATGCATTTCTCAGATATGTATGGATTGACCCTCTCTGTGTCTACATAAAATCTACCCCAGAGAGGCTGTGGAGTCCCCATCCTGTATGTGTTTGAGACCAGGCTGGATGGGGCTCTGAGCAACCTGATCTACTGTGTACCCACCCATGGCAGGAGGGCTGGAACCAAATGACTTTTAGGGTTCCTTCCAACCCAAACCATTTTATGATTCCACCCCCAATCATGTATATCTGAATAAAGACAACACATCTACACTACCTACATTAAAGCACTAGGAATTATGTGCATAGTTGAGATTTGCAGATATCTGATATCTGATATCTGACCTTTACAGCCATAGACTCTAAAGTCCCAAATCAAAGTTCAGCACAGTCAATGAGACCTTGAACTTAAAGTATTTGCCTTTAAACAGATTACTTGATTTGCATATAATAGTGGCTGACACAATGAGAACATGAAATGGAATGGAGTGGAATGGAATATTTCAGTTGGAAGGGATGCTCAATGGCCATGTAATCAACTGCCTGACCCATTGAGGGCTGACTGAAAGTTTAAGTGTGTTGTTAAAGGCATTCTCCAAATGCCTCTTAAACACTGTCAGGCCTGGGGACTGACCACCTCTCTAGGAAGCCTGTTCTAGCATTTGCCCACCCTCTTGGCAAAGAAGTGTTTCCTAATGTCTCTTTTTTCACCTCCTTGCTTTGACTTCTGCAAATGCTTTTGTGGGATGGCTTCCTTTCATTTGTAAGTTAAAGAATGGAATAAGACTTCCAGGTAGAAAAAGGAAAGAACAGATAAAGACAACTTAGATAAATTAAATGTTCTAAATTGTGTCAGCCTGCTATAACCTGTAACCATTCTCAACTAGTACTCTATTAAGGAAGCAAATTCTTCATTTGCTCTCTAAATAAGGAACATGTAATTTAAATAAGAAAGGAATTGTCAGGCATACCAATGAAAAAAAAGGGCGAATCCAATATTCAGGAATTCAAGTGTCACTAGACAGACACAAAATGAAGGACACACACGCAGTTAGTTTTCAGGGCAAAAAAGAGGGAAGTTTATTTCCCGACCTCGATTTATATAGATTCTGGACA
>VXBB01024394.1:678748-710252 GCA_013399915.1 Illadopsis cleaveri
ATGTAAACATCACTTTGTTTACCTGAAATACCGTGAGAAACTCTACTACAAAAATGCAAACATCAGAAGGCTGAAAAAGATCAGGGCGACATTCAGGAAAGGTCGTTATTTGCTTTTTTACTACTTCTACTACTACTACTCTACTACCACTCTACTACCAACTTGACTTTGAACAAGAGTAACAACAATAATAACAACAACAACNATTAATTTTAGCCACTTCTCTGCAAAGGCTGGACCCTCAGAGATTGATACATTAGCACATATTTTATAACACTCTGGCCACGTGTTAAACTGTATCAACCGTGTGTCAGTCAAGCTGTGGAATTGGTTGTCCATTGAGCTTGTGAAGTCTCTGCTCTTTCAGGTTTTTAAAATCCAACAGGATCAAGTATGATCTGAACTCACAGCTGACCCTGTTTTCAGCAGAGGGTTGGACTAGGGACTTCCTATGATTCCCTGCAAATTAAATTATCCTGCAATCCTGTGGTGATGAATAAGAGGTAATGTGGTTTTACCTGAAAACAAGCTATTAAAAGGAGCATTCTGTAAAACAACCTCAACAAACAATAAAGAAACCTTGTGATTTCTCTCCAGTAAAGAAACCACAGTAGAACCATGAAATTTGCAGAGGTATAGAAAATGTGACACATGAGGTAAGATTGAAAGAATTAATTTCTTTACTCTTGCAATGAGAGGATTGAAGGAAGGTATATCAGTTCTCAAATATGTAGAAAGTATTGCAGAGATACAAAGTGTTCTTCATGTCCATTGATATGGCAAGAAGTAATAGCCTTAAATTGCAACTTGAAGATTTCAGTTATATTTTACAAAAAGCTTTTGAACTGTAAAGAATATTACACAGTTGCCGACTGTGGAGGAGAAGAATCAGCATAACTGCAAATTTTCAAGGTCAGATTGAACAAATATCTGTCAGGAGCTGATTGGATAGAGTGGATTCTGCTCTGAAGCAAGAGAATGAACTGGGAAACCCACTCAGATATCTTTTTTAATCATGTCTAAAGAAGCAACTCTGTTGTCCTCATTACTAAATTAGCATGAGAAAAATGAAAAAGTGCACCAGTGTCACCTCTCCCAGTTTTCTTAAATTATGCCAAGTATTTTTTTCTACTTGTTAAACCTCTCCTTCCTTCTCTCTCCCCAGCTGCATGTACTGAGCATGATGCCATGTGGTTCAGAATATCCCCTTGGTCAGTTGGGTTGACTGTCCTGGTGGTGTCCCCTTACTAATTCCTTTTGCATCCCCAGCCCATTTGCTGGTGGGGTGGGGTGAGAAACAGAAAAGGCCTTGACTTTGTGTAAGCATTGCTTAGCAAAATCAAAAATATCCCTGAATTAGCAATACTGTTTCCAGCACAACTGCAAGGTTTAGCCCACACCAGCTACTATGAAGAAAATTACCCTTTTCCACCCAAAACCAGCACACTTAGTGACACAGGTACACAGACACGGAAGCCTTTCAGCTAGGCTTGAAAATGTGTTCTTGATCTGATTCATTTCACAGCATCACAGAATAGCCTGGGTTGGAAGGGACCTTAAAGGTCATCTAGTTCCAATCCCAATTCTGTAGGCAGGGATGCCTTCCACTAGTACAGGTTGCTCAAAACTCCATCCAGTCTGGCCTGGAACTCTTACAGGAATGGGCATCTACGACTTCCCTGGGCAAACTGTTCCAGTGCCTCACCACCCTTGAAGTAAAGAATTTCTTCCAAATATCTAATTTAAACCTATTGTCTTCCAGTTCAAAGCTGTTCCCCCTTGTCCTCTCACTACAAGCCCTTGTAAAAAATCTCTCTCCAGCTTTCCTGTAGGTCCCCTCTAGGTACTGGAAGGTGCCCTAAGTCTTGTCTTTTCCACGCTTAACAGCTCCAACTCCCTGAGTCTGTCTTCACAGGAGAGGCGCTCCAACTCTCTGCTCACCTTCTCTGGACTTGCTTTAACAGGCCCACATCCTTCTTGGGGACCTGTTGGGGACCCCAGACCTGGATTCAGTACTCCAGGTGCAGTCTCACCTTTGACCTGCTGGCCATGCTGCTTTGGATGCAGCCCAGGATACATTTGCCTTTCTGGGCTGGGGGCACACATAGCCAGTTGTGTTTGTCAGTTATGAACACCTCCAGTCCTTCCCCCCTGGGCTGCTCTTGATCCATCCCCTGCCCGACCTATACTTTGTTTGGGATTTCCCCAATCCATGTGCAGGACCTTGTATGTGGCCTAACTTTATGAGTTTCACAGATCATGCAAGTCACACTGGTAGTGAAGAATGCTGAGACCAGCCTGACTTATCAACACCAAAATTTAACATTCCGAGGAAGAACGTTTCCCAGCAGAAATTGGCACGTCTGAGGATGTGGCAAAGTTCCTGATAAAGGAGCCAAGAAGTGATAGTACTGATAATGTAGCCTGGAGAGATGTGATTGATAGTCACTTTGTACTATAAAAGCTCAGTCCCAGTTTTTAATGGCAGGGTTTTCTAACATACCCCTTCTCAGAGTGTGTATGGAGATTCCTCCCTTGGTGGGGACACCCCGCAAGGTTAATCCTCCAGGCTGACCAAGAGATTTGCCCTCAGGCATTGTATGAGTGAGTAACATCAATTTCCGCAATTATTTTGCTAGTTTTAATATCATTGTTTCAATATTGCTTCAATACATAATGTACTATACTAATAGTTATAGCTACCTATACTGTGCAGTAAATAATTCTGATTAAGGTCTTTTAGTTTTTTCATCATCATAATCAATTTAAATTCTTGTCTACTTTATTCATATAAATATATGTGGGTTGCCATCTTTATCCCTGTGGGACAAAGTTGTATAAAGGCTCAATTACACCTACATAATACTTTAGAAATAAACCATTGAAAGTCTGGGACTAGGACTGGATCCAGCTCCACACAGATGCCTTTTTGAGAAGTTTAGAAAGCAAGGGGGTCCTTTCTGCACCTTGTGACTCAACAGGGGAGGGGGGGGGTCTCCCCAGTAAATTTTGTCTTAGGCTCCCATTCTGCCCCTGACACTCTTATACCAATTACGTTTTATTAAATGACACAATTATTTTGACTCTCAAAGCATTTTCTATGGAAGAAGCTCACCAATGTGCAGCATTATAATGTAAATGACTTTGCCTAAATACCTGAGTCATCTATCATTATTATTTTTTAAAAGAAAAAGCAATCTATACCAGTGTAGAAGGGAATACAAGTGACCTTGGCCCTGACAGGTAACAGCTGTGTTAATTACCCAATTCAGCCTCACTGAGTCACAGCTATATCCAACAAAGATAAGTGTGATAAAAGGGAGGGGGTGAGCTGGTGGGGGAAGAATCATCATGGAGGAGAAGCCTTGAGGAGGAAGAAGAAGGGTCCTGGGGAGAGAGAATCACTGCTATGAGGTCAGATTGAGTCTACAGTTAAGAGTCTGTTATTGGAACCTGCAGGTATAGCCTAGCTAGGTAAAAGCCTGCATCCAGAATCTGCAAACTAATATATGCAATCATAATTCAGCAGGAAATAACCAGCAGTCAGAGGCTGCAAGGGAAACTTACAGCAGGAGCTTGCTGCAGCCAGAGTCAGTGAATAGTTGGAGTCAGGATGGCTGAGCTGTAAAGAGGAATAAACCAGGACCCTTTTCATGCTGTGATAAACAAGAAGTCTGTGTCTCAGCTCATTTCTACCCTCTGACAAGAGGGCTGCTGCAACATACCAGAATACTTAGAGAAGCATCCATCATTTTCCAAGTTTTAAATAACATATGAGATATTTACAATCCCTTTAGAAAAGACAATGGCACTTTCTCACCTTTGTTACCTTCAGAGAGTTTCCATTATCAAGAACCCACTATCAGCAATTACTTATGCATTTTAAGTAACAGTTTTGCATTTCTGCTCCAGTTTTGCCAAAACTAAAAGACTCACTTCAGATGCATCTGTTTTCCAGTGACATTTATGATTGCTTTCTTTCATTTATTCAGTGAACCAGCTGTGTTGACTGATGTCTCAGAAATCAAGTTCAGTCACAGAACAATTCCATTGTAGTTAATTTAGTTGCAGCAAAGACCAATTTGACCCATGGAGCTCTGTATATTGTAAAAGGTCATGCAGCCTGTCAGTAGTTCAGACAGGATTTAAATAGAGGATCCTTCTGAGTCCCAATTCAAATGAGGCTCTTCTGGCATCATCATAGTGTCTATGTGTTCAGACTGACATTTTGTCACTCAGAGCACTGCTTATCTGTTGCCATACCAAAAAGTGACTGTCATGGCTTCAGTCACATGCCCTCATTCTTTATTTCCATTAATTTATAACTCTCTCCTCTATTCAGTGCCAGCTGTTAAAACCAAAGTGGATTTCCTTTCCCTCTCCCTCCTGGGAGCTGTGGATGAAGAGGTTTGAGACACATTTCAGGAGGGCAGTAGCAGGGTACTGATGTCAGCCTGGGAACCCAGCAGTTTCATTAGTGCCAGAGCAGCAGCTTGGCAGCTGAAAGCAGCTCCGTGTAGCACAGAGTATGCCTGCATGGGATGCTGACAGTTACCACAATACTCCAATTACAAAAGACCCTCACTGAATGCAGTAGTTTGGACAATGGGATTTATTGAATCCCCTTCCACTCCTGTATTTGTATGATAAAGCTAAAAAAAGTTTTATGGAGACAAGGAAAAGGATGGTCATCATTCTGAATATCTACAAGCAATCACAAGGAAGTTCTGACTCACCTCATTGTCATACAACTTCCTTATTTATGATTATTTCTTTTCTCTACAGTAACTTTATATGACTTAAAAAGGAATTATTTTTTCTTGTTTTCCCTTTTCACAATATACTTTTCATTGCATTATAAACCCTAACCTATTTGAAATTATTCATAGTGTCAGTTACAATACCATCATCAATATCTGATTTTAGCCCTTTTTCTTGTGAAATGATGCTCTGTGCCTTTCTCTCAAACTTATTGGCCAATTTCAATGATACATGAAAGAAGGAAAGAAAGATTAGAATGGATAAATTAGGTGAATTAGGAAATCTTAGAGCATTCCCATCTTTCTTAGTAAACTCAGCTGCATCCCAGTTCACATGGTGAAGAAACCTGGATGTGTGTTTGTCTTTTTTTCCTGCAGCCTGGTTTTCATAGAAAGTAAACATTAGAAATTTGTGTTTGGTTGGATATAAAAGGTGCTCCAAAGGCATCTGTTCTGGTCAGTCAAGGGACCAAGGCCTTTGAGCATTTCAATAGTACTAGATCCTTGCTATTGTTTAAATATTATAAATCCTTACTCATAATAGGAATAGTAGGTAATAGTAGACACCTGAAGTAAGTCTAATATAGCCCAAAGTAATTAAGTTCCTATAATTTTCTTTAACACCAGTATCTGGACATAGGAAGGAGACTCAAATGAGTTCCATGAGTTTGGGAAACATAGGCAGAACAGAGCAGCATGTGTTATCTGAGCATAAGCCAGCTGGCAGTGGGCAGATGTACTGTTTGCTGGCCCATATGACTGACTGGATGAACCACAGCACTCTCCTGCCAAATGCAGATGTCATGGAAGGCATGGGAAGAAGTGGGCTTGGATATTGCACTGAGAGGGTGAAACTGCACAGCAGTAAATAGCAATGAAGAGGACACTAAGCTTGTTTACAATTTCATTCTTCCTACATGATTTTAGGTTTCTATGAGACTTTGTATTTCCACATGTGCCCTGAAAGTATGTAAGTAAATGGCAGCTGCAGTTCTTCCATGACCATCACAGGTTTTATTCTACATGGTTATCAGTGGTATTATAGCAACTTTAGAATCAAAAATGAGACAGACAGTGAATTCAAACAAGTTGTTGCAATCCTAGGATCTCCAAACAGGTAGGTCCCTTTTTAGCAGGAAATAAACATCTATGAACCTCCAACACTGTCTATTGGATTTTGAGGCTGTTATGTTCATATACATGAATCACAGAATCACAGAATGTGTAGGTTGGAAGAGACCTTCAAGATCATCGAGTCCAACCCAGCCCTAACACCTCAACTAGATCATGGTATCAAGTGCCACATCCAGTCTCTTTTTAAACACATCCGGGGATGGTGATTCCACCACCTCCCCAGGGAGACTATTCCATGAGAAGGGAGAGACAGTTTTAACACCTTGAAGCTTTACAAACAGCTCCTGTAGAAAATATAGAACATATGGTTGGACTGACCTGCCACTTCCATGATCAGCTCATCACACTGTATTATTGGTGCACCTCCAAAATCATCTGGAGATCAATCTATTTGGGACACTGCTGGTAAGAACTCAGGCCTGTGCACCCTGTGAGCATCCCCTTGAGGGAGTCTAGATATGCCTGCAGATGTACAGAGCCTGGGACAGCCCCAGCATATTCACCATGAAGCTGGTTGTGTAACCCTCTTTCACGGGGTAACTTAACATTCAACAATTTGAAATTCTGCTTGCCTCTGCCTGCAATGGGTGCCAAATAAATTTTCTCCCTTAAGTTCCCTCCTGAAGAGGGTGGATACCATAAGGGTGGTTACTTCTGCACACTGTAATTAGAAGGCCAAGGTCAGGCCTTCTGGTTACATCCCAATATGGGCTAGTTTTGCCAGAGAGGCTTTTACTAGTCCAGTATAATTTCTTTTGGTGCTAAATTTCTGTGGTAGTAAAAATTCCTGTATGGCCAATATTAGAGTAATGATTTTTTTTTTTTTTTTTTTTGCTAGGGTAGTTTATTTCACTCAGATATCCAGCACAGCCTGTTCCAGCAAGTGTGGGGTTTTTTCTGCAATAAACTGCATCTGCACTATAACAGTAAACATTGCCTAGTATACAGCAAACCTCAGCCAAAAGGGATTTTGGACTATGACTTGATATTCTAGGATGGAGTGAGAGATGGCACAACATTTTTACTCTGTCATCTAGGAGGATTTTTAATTAAGTTCAGACAGTTCAGTTATAAAGCTATAAAATTTTAACTATAAGAATTTCTGGGTTGTTTGTTTGGGGTTTTTTTTGTTTTTTTTCTTTAGATTGTGCAGGACAATGAGTATCTTGCTCTGACACACCTTATGTCAACCAACTAAATTAGACTGTGAAAAAGACATTAACACTACACCTGAGAGATCTAAACAAAATACTGATAAACTTCAGTTGTGAAGAAGGTTAAACCTTTCATCAAGAGAAATTTTATAATCAAATTAGTCAAGCTGTCCTGCCCATGATTAATGCACTATCTCCAAGGGAAAGACACCACTGCAGATACAATTCATTAAATACTAACTGTGCAATTCTAATTAAGATACAAGTTGGTGCATTAAGCAAATTAAGCTAGTTTAAGGAACTTATCCTTCCAAGTAGTTAATGAAATGGTGTAACCCAAAAATTTCAATTAAAAAAATATTCTGTTTCAACTGTTAAATTCCATTGTGAGGAAAAAGAAATGCACTGACTCCTAAATAACCCCACTCTCCCATCCCTCAGTATTTGTGCCTCTCTGCAGTTCAAAGAAGCTCTCATAACTTTTCTACTTTCATAAACAGAGGACAATATATAGGACCAGTCTGAGTAGTAAAAGTGCATGAGTAGTCAGGAGTACATGCCACTAATGGAAATAAAATTATTAAATCTCCATTTCTTAAGACTAGATGCCAAGCAAAAACTATTACCTCATGCACAGATGGCTGGAACCTTCCCATCTTTTAGTAAATTCTGGCTTTCCAACACCAGCAGGATCCTAACATCAGTTCCCTAAGCATATTAGCATGTCTGGGGAGTATCAAGAGTCAGAGAGATCCCTGTTCTGGGTTTACACAACTACTTGAGCACAGATATTCCCTTGGGACTTTTCCTCAGTTTTCAGATGTGTTTCTGTGCGTAAGACATTGAAAAATCAAAGCCCATCAAAGAAGCAGGACTAGACTGAGATCTCAGCTGGCTCCAGGGAATACTGAAACAGGAAACTACTGTAAAATACTGGTTCTGTTGAACAGCACCTCTGGAGTAGAATTTTCTCATGTTGCCCATTCTGATGTGGCACACTTCCAGCAGTGTCAGAAATTACTTGAACAACAAAACAATACCAGTCTTCACCAGGCACGTTTCCTTTCAAGTTGAAAATTACATGCTGCACAGATACCAAGTGTCTTTACTTAGAACTTCCAACCGTTGGCATCTGTATTTGCAGTATAGACAAAATGCATTTACTAAAGCAGAGCCTCCCAAGCTGCAGCTTTTGCAGCACTGGTGACACACAAACTACTTCCACACCACATGTGGAGCCAGGGCTGCCTACTAGGAGATACTCAGCTGAAGTGTAGGATGAGCACCCCAAATCTGCTACTGCTGGCAATCAGCTACTACCAGCCTGGAGGCCCTTACCTAGTGGCTTACACAGATACATAAGCAGTAATTATTACTGTTAATGGTCATTGATCAGAACAGCTTTATCATCTAACTCATTCAGGATCTCAGACTCCATAAAGTAAAAGTAGAAATAATTTAAATCAATATAGATTTGCACTTAATAATTATGAGTAAAGGTCATACAAGGCCACCTTAGCATTAGACATAGTGGTAATGAAATGATCAGGAAGTGTCAGGTGAGAAGTGGCAGAAGTAAGAAATAAATTAGGAATTTCCACTGGCAAAGGTCAGGAAATCTTCCTGATGGTAGACAACCAATATATATCTGTATGGATATGTAAAGAACACAGAAAACAGATAACTCATACAGAACAAGGCAGCTTGATAGTTTTATCATTCCTTTACCTTAAGGAAACTAAGAGAATGACAGATAACAAAAGAGTAAGGTCCATATTTCTAGTCTCTCAAGACATGCATTGAGCCACACATCCAGTTCCAAGCTCCAAGATAAAACATACATAAACATGTTATCAGAGCTCCAGATAGATTTCATACTGCTGCTAGATAATACAGGGTGTTTTTCATGTCACACCTGCATAGCTTTGTTCTTTATCCTTAAGAAAATATTTTTAAAATGCACATTTATTTCTGAACCCATTTCCTCTGGGTTGGGGGCCTCACTTTCAGCCTAGTGTGGAAACTTCTGTCAGACGTGAGCAGGGAGTGAGGGGTTTGTAACCCAGCACGTGAAGTGACTTGGACACGAGTTACACCTTCCCAAGGCCGTAGGGATACAGGTGCCTGCAGGGTGGGCTGCTCTGCGGGAGGGTGGCCTCGCCCGGACAACGCACCGCCAGTGAGTGCCGGTACCTCCGGGGTGGCGGCACTACCTTGGGCTGCTCAGAGAACCGAGCCCAGGAAACTTTTCACTGCAGCACCCAGGAAAAGGAAACTTTTCACTGCAGCACCTGGTGGTCGGAGCATGCCCGTGCTCCAAGCGGGAGTGCAGGCAGCGTTTACCTCCCATCGCAGCCGGCCAGGAACACAACTGAGCGCTTCCTTTAACCCGGTGTCGAGGAGCAGCCCGGCCTCCAGGGGCAGAACGTGCCGGCAGCCCTGACACTGTCCCGCCATGGCTCCGGGACTCCCCGTATCCCTCAGACACGGCCCCCCGCCGCCATCTTGTTAACGCCGCCGCTCCGCGGTGCGGAGCCGAGCTGTGTGGAGCCCTCTGCCCGCCACGGTGAGGGGCCGGGCTGTGTGGAGCTCTCTGCCCGCCATGGTGAACAGCCGGGCTGTGTGCAGCCCTCTGCCCGTCACGGTGAAGGGCCGGGCTGTGTGGAGCCCTCTGCCCGCCCCGGTGAGGGGCCGGGCGCCGCGGAACCCCAGCTCGCCATGGTGGGGCGCCAGGCGCTGTGGAGCTGCTCCCTGCAGCTCGCCGCGCTGCCCTCGGCGGCGGGCTGGTCAGGTGGAACGCCGCAGCCGTTTAACAGCTCCTACCGGAGACCTGCAGAGCCGCCGCCGTGGAAGGGGTGGAGCGGCACCATGGAGGAGGAGGAGAAGGGGGACGAGACTCTTCAGGGGCGGCAGCAGCCGCACAGGAGGTGAGCGGCGCTCCAGCGGCAGCAGCGCTCTGGGGCCGGGGGTCTCTGCCCCCGCGCCTTCCTGTGAGCAGAGGGGAGCCGGACCGAGCCGAGCGGCGGCTCCAGCCCCGTGCCCGTCCGCAGGGGAGGCACTGCCCGAGCTGCCGCCGTCAGAGCCCGGCTGGCGGCCGGAGGAGCGGAGCACCTGCTCCGAGCACGGCAGTGGAGCTCTCCAGACACACACACGGTACCGGAGCCCCGCCGGTGAGTGTGGGGGGACCGGGCAGAGCTGCTGCGGAAGGCGGTGGGAGCGGGGTAGAGCGGGCGCGGGCACCCGCTCGGAAAAGTTGGCGGATGGGCGGGCGAGGTGCGTGGGGCCGGCGAGCCCAGCTCCCGGCCGGGGAGGAGCAGCACAGCCCGGCTGCCCACGGAGCTCGGCGTGTGCCCTGCCCCGCTCCCTGACTGCCGCCCTGGCTGGCCGCAGATCCCGACGGGCGCCGGCTCCAAAACCAGCGGCGTCCGGGGGATCCTTTCGCACCGGTGAAAGAAACGCTGCAAGGAAAAAGTCCTGTGTTCGCTCCCAGCGCAAGGCTTTCGTTTCTGCCAATTGACAGTAAAACATGCTGCAGCAGCGCTCGGAAAGAAACAAGTTATATAATCACACACAAAAAAATCCTCGTCATAGTATCCGCGGCTTGGAAATGTTTTCTTTTGAAGAGGAGGCACGAACAGATGTTTATTGCTGTGAGGAAGGGGGTGGGTTCGCATTGTATAGTGCGAAGTGGAGGATATTAAGGAGGTCATTTAATGTAATTAGTGCAGTCAAATAATCTCAATGATCGTCAATTATCTCTAGCAAGGATTTCGGGAAAGTGTTTGTTGACTGCATGCAGTAAAATTCATGAACTTATGCAGAATGTTTTTTCCGGTGACGATTATTTCTTCTGTGTGCTAAATGGAGATTATAAAGCAAGTTTTTAGTTTTAAAGGAAAGTGCTTTTTGTACTTAAGTATTTTTTCTTTATTTTTCAAACTGCTCCGGCTAAAGTGGCGTCAAAATTAAAGATAGTGACAGGAAGATCACTTCAGATTTCTGGCAAAAAACCCTTGAAAAGTGTATTTTTTTATTCATAGTAGCAGCCATATCAGTTAAGAAAGTAGGAAGCTTATCTTATTATGTAGATAACATTTTGAGAACTACAAGAGTGTGGTTCTTTTTTCTTATTAATTCAAGAATTATTGCAACAATTGCTTTCAAAATACCCTAATTTATCTCAAACTGAAATGCCTATTATAAAAAATAATGGGAATTTTTAACACCTGGAGGTTGGAAATCCCTGTTTGATTCAGCTATGATGGAGAGTTATTTTGGGGAGATGAGGAAGTAAGGAATGACAGTGAAACTGTTCAAATATAAATAACAGTTACTCAGCTTCTGCTTGAAAGAGATGTGAAGTCTTTTTAAGAGGATACAATCCATTATTATAATTTTATTCATTTGCATTAGCTAAGTACATTTGAGGAACAACCAGGAGAAATATGCTATTTCCTCAGCCTTTATAAGCTCAAGATTGAATGAAAACTATTAATTCTTCATTCAGAAATAGCTTTTAAGTTCTTTTCAGCAAAAAGGAAGGTGATTATTTTATCTGTGATGAGAAAAACAGAAATACTGCTATATTAATTAGTGTCTTTAAAGGTAACACCTGCAGTGAAATTAGTTTTGCTTTTTGTAACATCTCTGAATCCTTTCCTCATCTCCCTTTAATTTTTTTTCAGTCTGTTGCTTTACAGGTTGCAGTGTGAGCCTGACATCTAATGCACTCAGAGCCAGGGCCATGGAAAATCACTTGATCACCTTGTGCCTAAAGATTTGAGTAAAAAGGATTTTTCTGTAAATGTTGCCCTTAGTTTAAATATTCTTAGAAAATCTAGGAAAGAAATTATGTGTTATATACTTTTTGCATGTACCATCTTGGTGTTTAGCAGCTGTACAAGGAAGGGATGGTTTGGGTTTGAATAGCCTACAACTGTGCCCAAGCAGATAAACCTGGCAAAGCTGTTCAGGAGAGAGGACTGGGCACTGCCAAGTGACACTGTGAAAACACTGCTGCCATCGTGCCCCTACTGTGAAAAACAAACTTTGATAAGATGTGTGAGTGAAAAAATGGGTGTTAAAGAATTTCCATCAAGAGTTACTTCTTCTGTAAGACCTGTTACTGTGGTTGGAGCTGGAAGTCCTACTGCCTGGTGAGTAAGGGTTATGATAGGCTAACAGGTTTTATTGCATAAAATATTTGGGAATATTTTTGTCATGCTTTGGACTGGTTTTTGAGGGAAGGTTTCAGTGATAATTCAACTGTTTCTGGTAAGAATGTGGTGATAGCAAGGTGTTTATGTGTGTCTATTCAGATGTGTTTACATAAAACACTTTGTCTCCTTAAAACACCTATGTATTCAGGATGCTGGTTTGAAAATTCGTAGGTGGCTCATGTTTGAAAGTATGCCTTGACTCTTCCATAAGAAGAAAAACCCAAACCACACAACTTCTCATATTAACACTTCTGTTGTTGACTAACAACCAAAGCACTTTGCATTTTGTTTAAAGCACATGAAGACATTGTAATCTAGAGTTGTGGGGGTGGAATCAAAGGCCCTTTATATACAGGAAGAAAGGATGTAATGGAAAACATTTATGTATTGTGATGTTTCCAATTTCCATGACTGTTGATGTTTTGCCGTGTCTCTGTACTGTCCCTTGGAATTTCTTCTTCAAATGAGTGTGTTTCAGTTAAAGAACTGTAAGGGTGCTGTATTGGATGTGTTTTTCTGGCTTTCCAGTATGAAGTTCGGGTGTTCAAAGCTTTCATTATTTGGAAAGGCTGGTGACCTTTTATCACAGACAGGGACATGGCTTTATATGGCAAGAGGTCCCAAACCAACAGAGAACCAGAACCAGAGACGTGACCTATTTTGGAATGATGCCATTGGCATCCTAATTTCCATATCCCTCCTCCCGTGGTGTCAGGTTTATGGTTTCTGCATAAGCTACCTAGGCTAAGGTATTGTCCATCTCAGCTAGCTCAGTTCCCACAACCTTTTGGCTTAACTTGTGTTAAAGTTGGTCTTTGAACAGGTGCATTCAAGAAAAGCATCTGTTTCAACAAAGAAAAAACTTTTCACTTCCTTATCTTAGCTGACCTGGAAATTATTTGCTTGGATTTCGATAAATTTGAATTCGAATGTTATAAATAGTTCTGTAAAATCCCTATATGTGTGGGGTGCATGTACATACATAGACAGAGAAAGAGTGAGAGTGTTCTTAGGACAAGCAAAAGTTGATTTTACATTGAAAATCAAGTAGAATAGAAAGAATTTAGGGAAGTATTTTCATGTTGCTGAAAAATTACATTGGACCCAATGTGCTTGGACTTTGAACTGCAAAGAGGGAATCAAAATACACAAGCCTTTAAATATGAATATAAACAAAATTTTATGACTATCTATTAACTTAAAAATAAAATGGAGTTCTTGGGTGTTGCTGCACTTCCTGGACAACTGAGGTTTTATAGGGTTTTAAAGGATTATTCTTGGTGTGAATCTGGAGGAAGTTTGCATAGGTGTTTGTTGCATTCTGGCATGGGGAGACAAGGAAAAAGAAAATTAAAAGGCTTAGTAAATGAGCTGGAGATAGCAATTGCACACATAAAAGTGCCAGAGGCTATGATAAATGAACTTTAGATCCTACTTTGCCATGTGGATCCTATGCATCAAAGCTTTCACGTGATTTTTGAGCGTTTTTATGGAAATAGTTCTTACATTGCCTTTCTAACCAAATGCTACAAAAGAAATCCATTGTCTCCCACAGCATGTTCAAGTGGAGCCTTAATTTCATTACATGTAATAGCATTTGGGTTTAGTCACATCTAATTGACATTAAGATGTTAGATGGAAAACCTTTACCCTTAGGATGGAGTGTGAGCTTGTAATATTTTAAAACTTTTTTTTAGTTAAGAAAAACGTATGCTAACAGCTTCAATGGCATCATAACTTAAAATACAAACTCCAAGATGTAGAGGTTGTTAACACACAGGAGTGGCTAAAGTGTGTTTTTAAATGCTCAACTTCAAAATTTGGCAGTTTTTTCTAACAGTAAACCCCATCCTGGCAAGGTGTGCCTCTGTCATTAACTGGAGTCACATCAGTAACCAACTGAAACTCATGAACTACTCCTTTGCATAAAAGTTACACAAGTGCAGCTGGTGCCAGAACGCTAAAGCTGGGCTCTGGATCCTGTAGCTGGGTTGGTACAAGCTTCATGTTTGCTCTTTTGGAAAATTGAAAATTGAAATTGAAATTCTGTTTAAGTGTGAAGGGCCATCCATGGAGATTGTAGTTGCTGTTGGAATCCACGACTTTCCTGTACAGCTGTGTGAATATGCTATCTGCACTTATTTTTCTGTTGATTTAAAAACTGTCTGCATTTGATTTGTGACCTGGATATTGTCTTGTGCACCATAACACAGCTGTAATGCACAAACTTTGCTTCTGTGTGTGTCTGCCTCAGTCCTGCAGAGCAGGTATGAAAACTTTGATTCCAGCTCTTGTTCTTTCAACATTCTTCCCTATAAATTAACTAGTCATATGAAACTAGTTGTTTAAGGAGAGCAAAGGAAAGCAATTTCCTTTCTGGTGCAGGGAGATTTGACTCCAGCTTTCCTTTGGTGACTGCTTCAGCAATAGCACAGAATTATAGTCCTCTTGTGCTTAATCATAATGATAGTCTAGGCTGCTCCTTCAAATGTGATGGCCACAAGCCAAATTTTGGGTTCTTTTGTTCAAGACTGCAGTAAAAGATGTAGGTAGTGAGGGAAAGAATTTAAAGGCTTCTACTGCCAAAGAAATTGGCTCCTGGGTCTGTCATCTCTGTTCTGCTGTGTGTCCCCTATGGACAGCTACTGTCACATCAGGGTCATATCAACCTGAACAGAATAAGCATGTAACAAAAATCTTCTATCATATCATCTACAGATCATAGACATGTTTGGGGACTACAGAATGCTCATATTGGACAGGGACAACCAGCTGGGCACCTGGAAACAAAGGGAAAGTAGTTATGTATTGTCCCAGATTCAGGATCTTTATTCAATTGATACAGTGCTCAGAGCTGGTCAGATTTAATCCAGCATTGAGAAATAATTGGCTCCAGGGACTACTGATGGCCCTGACTCTAAAGCCTGTTTGCATTTGTATCCAGAGGCATGTAAAGGTGTAGCTGATAGGCATGAATAACTTTCTATTGGTTTAGTTCCCATAATGAATACCAGCAAACTAGAGGTGGAATGTGAGTTGTGGGAGTGGGCTGCCTTGTGGGTGGTAATTGAGTGTGCTTGGTTATAATGTGAAACATTACTATCTAAGAAGGTAAATGGAGAGTTGCAGCATCATCAGTACTAAGTGTAAATGAAACCTTGGAAGAGAATAGGTTGAAAATGAAAGGGTAGGAGGAATTATTGAACCTAACTTGGTGATATGTGTAACTGAGCTACATAGTGAATTCTAAAGGGAGGGTATTAAATTCATTATTTTTTTAGGCCTCTGCTGGCATAAGTAGTTTTTGTTTACAGCAATATATCCCTGTTCTCACCCTTTCCTGTCCTAACCGGTTTGTTGGTATAAACACGTGCATGGTTGCTCAGTGATGCAAGTGAAAATTAAGTGCTTCTCTAGGGATGGTAAGGTAAGAAGTGACTATCAGCTAGATTAGTGTCTTAAACAAGTGCACCATGTGGACACAAGTATTTGTTTTGACAAGCCTGGGTGAGTAGTGAGGGTAGAAATGGTTTTGCTCATGGTAGTGGCTGCTTAAGTAATACAGCTGCTAAAGAATAAGCATAACAATAGATGACCATGGGTAAATGCCTCACCTTTTTTTTTATTTGTAACTAGTCTTATTTTTCTCCATGATGTCTAAATAAAACTTTCCTTTTTTTTTTACTGTTGATCCTCAAAGCTAGATGAGAATGATGAAGGACTTACTCTGATTCTACGAGACTGTTTATGGAGAGATCTGTTCCTTTTTTCTGTAACTCTTTTATTAATCTTTCTTGAATAGTACACAAGGACAGTGTAGAATCAGGATACTGACAGATCTGTTGAATGAAAATTTTGGCAACGCTTGTTACTAGGGATTTTTTAATGTGATTCAAATAATAGAAGTATTCACAGATCAGCTAATGCAAGCTTGAGAGATCTTTGTGTGAAATCCTAATAACAAGAGCATCTGGAATAATTGGTGGTGCAACTGCTGTGCAGTGATAAAAAATAGGCATAGTGAAAGAAAACTTCAAGATGTGTAGCAGTGTACAGTTCACAGAATGCTCAGGTTCTTGTTCTGGTAAGTCTGCAATGGTAAGATGGAACAACTTGAAGTACTGCACAATAAAAGTTTAAATGCATTCAGAATTTTCCAGTCTCAAATGGTTCATTAATTAAAGCAGCCAATTTCAGACCTGAAGGAAATATAAAAGCAGAGCCAAAATTTAGCTGGCAGTCATTTGATAGTAAAGCTTGAGGCAGCCAATTACTTACATGGTCCCTAGCATTTGCAAATACCTTTCCTTCTAACTGAAACAATTATTTCAAGCCAAAATGCATGTTTTTTGCCGTCATTAAAAATATGTATAATGAAAGTAAACTTCAAAGTTGTGTAGCTGTATATGGAGAAAGGTCAGAGTCTTGTTTTGGTAAGGCTGCAGTGGTGTGAGTTTGCTGGAAGTTGTGTGCTGTCTCTTCTGGGTGATCATTAGTGTAGCCTAGTTCTGGATGTAGTTTACACGGAGATTAGAAGTAAACCAAACCCTTTACTTCAAAAAAGCAGAGAAATTAAGGGTATTTGGGAAGCTATGGAGTGTTTACCAGGCAATTGTAAAGTTTTGGGGAAGTTGTTGTGTTCCACTAAACCACAGCTTCACAGTAGTTCTTAAACTTTCAGGCCTATGGATTTGTTAAATAAGGACCACATTTCTGGGTAGAAAAGAAAGATAAGTCTGTTTTGGCCAACTTGGTGCTTAGTAGCATGTTTTGCATGGCTCTATGATTAGTAGGGGGAACTGCATTCATTTTATTTATGGAGCAGCAGATGTTAGAGGAGACTGTGTGGAAAAGGTGAAGACAATAGGTTTTATGCCTATACTGAAGTAATTTGGATTGAAGTTCTGCTATGTTTAAAAGACCATTTAAAAAGAAAAACTTTAAGGGCAGAGTGCCTCTTGTAATGTTATTGTATCCTTTTTCAAGCCTTCTTTTGAAACAGAGTGTATTAAAAGGTTTAGTTAAATTTTGTTATTTTCCTAAATAAACACAAGGCTCAAAGCCAAAATATTTAGATGCAAATTTTCAGTTAAATAAGCAATGCTAAAATAAACCACTTACCCAAAACCTGTTGTCCTAAGGGCTATATCTTGTTTACAGGTGTAAACCAGTTTAGTGGGATGTCAGACATGGATTTTCCATGCCATGTCTTGCCAGATCTATAACTTTGCTCTTCCTTTGTGGATTATGAGGGGTGCCTTGGTATTTGATGTTGGAAAACCTGATATATGATCTCTGCATTTTGATTCATGTTGGACTTTGTCTTATTCATCAGCCAGTGGTGTTCTTCCCCTCTGTCTAGAACACCTTCTGGCCTTGTGGATTTGACATGGCTCATGGTCTTCTTTAGGAGTTTGTGGTATTGGTCCATTTCCTCTTCTGAATTCAGCTGAAAGAGCAAAGCATCTCTGAGGACAGAGAGTGGGGATGGGTGACTTTTGTCTCTCCTGAGCCCTTCTTACAAATAGTGTCAATGCACTTGCCCTGTGTTGGGGTAAGTGGCCTCATCCTGAAGGATGGGTTCCATTTGCCAGGAAAGCTGTTCCATGATTTTAAGTAGTGTAGTAGTTTTTCTTTATGTTTAAAATTATAAAAAGATTTCAGGTAGAACTTTACATAATAATAAATATTCACCAGGGATGTGATCCCTCTGTCCCTCTTAAGTGAACAGAACTCTACTCAGTTTGATTTTCATATTTCTATAGCTCATAATTTTTGCTGCTATTCAAGTGCTCAAATTAGTTTTTCAAGTGCCAAACTATTATTTTTGAGTGGGAAGAATTTAGGAAAGCTGGCAGGAAAATCAACTGATTTCTGGTTGGGTATTTTCTATTATTTAAAGTATACCTGCTAGATCTACTTATCTGTAGAGGCTTGCTTATGCAAAAGTGTAAGAATCTCCTTGGACTATTGGTTGAGTTTGGACTAGTTGGTTGAGTTTTACTTTAAGCTAATGATTTCTGGCTTTCAAGAAATGATCATCTTCCTCTTCTATATAAGAGAACTATGTCATGAATGTTGTAGGATATGTTTAATCAATTTAAATGGAACAGAAATTATCTGGCAAGACTGATGCTTCAAAGGAATCTACAGTTCATCAGGAATACTTTAACTGATTGTAAATGTGTCCCTTTCTTATGCATGTAAAAGGTTTAAAGTATTCTGTGAGCACTGAGGTAATTTATCCCTTCAGTTGCTTATGGAATACTAATGAAAGTAATGTATGTGCATCATGTGGAAAATATGTTGGCAGACAGAGAGATACCTGCAGTGCCTTAAATGCTTTGGCATTGTCTTTGTTTAATCAGTATAGTTGATCCCTGCTTCCCCTAGGGGTTTATTCTTTCAGAATAAGATCAAAGGTTTATATGAAGGTTTAAGCAAAAGTAAAATTCACCTATTTTAGAGATGAATGAGTAGATAAACAGAAGCTTAAAAATAAAACTTTAGGCACCCCAGTCTTTAATATAAAATGTCTTGTAAGAGCAATAATTATGGTAGTTATATATATTTAAAAAATTGGACATCTGAGATGTTAAGAGAATAATTTCCTGGAATTAAGTATCTATCTGCTTAAACTTTTGTGATTTGTTTTCATGATGCTTTCTAAAAGAGTAGCTGCTTTATGTTGTGTCTGTGTGCTTTGCTAAATTAATGAACTGACTTGACATTGAAAGTGCTCTTTGAGGAAGGCAAAAGACAAACCCCAAACCCAACCCTTAAGTTAAAGTAACAGTTAAAATATCCAATACCATTTTTTGGGTATTCTGTCTGCCTTTTTGTGACACTGATTCTTTGTGTTACATTTATGTCTAGCATTTGAAATGCTGTAGAGCAAGTTGAGTGTTTCGTTGAAGGCTGATTACGGTAAATGTTTAGTGAATAGAGGAAAAAACCGTAGAAATATCAACAGCTAAATTTAAATTATGATGCAGATATGGTATCCTAATGCTAAATATGAAATACATAAGTGGAGTGGTTTCAGTAAAACTGCAGGGAAACAGGAATACAAAGCAGTTACATAAAATAAGATTGTGACTGAGGTAAAAAAAAAAATTCTATCAGCCATGTTTTCTGAATGCTGTTCATGCTATTTTATTGAAAATTAATTTTGATGTGTTAGTATTTTATCTCTACTGTATGGCACAATAATGGTTATTTTGTTAAGAAAATGTCACAATATTTATCAATTGTTGTATTCTTTGCAGCTGGTACCAAACTTGGTGTTTAGTTGTTGGCTGCTGCAGAAATAGCAGGAATGGACTCTGCATTTGAAGTTGGAGCATCATCAGCAAATGCATTTGGGTTCAGTTTGCTGACACGTGTCACATCTTAGCTGAAATGTTGCAGTTAACAATATATATTATTTTTCATGTAATTGAGCTTAGAGGAGGGCAGAGTCAGTTATGCAATCTTTAAGAAAACTGTGAGCTTCAGTTCTGTTCTCTGGCGATGTTGTTTGCATGGGCTGGCTTGGCTACATCAGCCCAGTGCTTCTGAGTGTACAGCTGAATTCTGAGTGTTTGAGTTAGTGAAACAGTAGATAGGCCAAAACGTAGTGGAGAGTTTTCCACAGGACAAACTTCACAATTTGTTATTAAAAATTATTCCTGCACCTAAGCTGTAAATAGTGCTGTCTGTTTATTACTAGTCATCTTCCAGTTTTAATCAGGTAGAATTTGTAAATGCCAGAAGGTTGTGCACTCATTACAACAGTAACCTTTTTTCTTTTTTTTAAGCTAACAGAACGGTTATTTACTTTCAGCATTTCAGTTGAAAGTAAATATAGAAATTGAAGCATTTAGATTCAATTGAATTGCTTTGATAACTTCTAAGATAAAATACGGATATTTGGTTTTTCTACCTTGGGTATATTTTCATTATATTTCTAAAGTCTGAAACACTTAAGTGCAGTTTGGAATAAGAGACTCTGGCTACTGAGTTCATAGTTTTCTAAGAAATGTACCAGGATTGTGACTTCATAGAAATAAGTTTTTCTCAGTTATTTTTTCACTTTTCTATATTACATGATGGAATTAAGAGTGAATGTTGCAGCTGTGATCTAAAATATTTCAATTTCCTGTGGCCTTTAACCAGTCAGTTCAGTGAAATGTGTATAAAATTGTATTCAAAGCAGTTATTTACCTTTATTGTAATAAGTTTTTCATTTGTTTTAGACAAAATACAAACAGTACCAAATACCTTTTGTGTTCTGTGTTTCCTGCATGTGTGTTGTTATAAGTAAAGTGTTAGTAATGCTACACAAGACTGCTGTTTTTTACTACAAAACTAAGTCCCTATGCAGGCAAATCCTAAGGTACGGTATAGTTCCAGTGTCTCTTGCACAGACTTGCAGGATCATATTACATCAGGCACTACATGTCATAAGTTTCAGGAGGAATGACTATTCTTCCAAAATGTAAATTAAGGAACCCTTCCCCCTCACTTTTGCAGTTGATAGATAATAGTGTTAGTATCTGAAGCTGTGCATTCCAGGGAGTAAAATTCAGCCTGAACTACACAGAGCCCTCATGTCTGCTTGCCTCAGCATGTTTTTGAAGTCTTTTGTGTAATAGCAACTGTTTTAAAAGCATATTTTGTTGACAAAAAAATACAGTAGATCATAAAAAAAGTGGGCTTGTTTGTAATGTGTGTAAGAACATTCAGTTTTATGAATGTTGATGCTAGACCAAGAAAATACTGATTAATTTAAAATTTGATTTAGTTTTCCTGAAAAAGGTATGGATAAGAACACAGAGGAAGAGCAGCCTTCAACTGCCTGTAACCAGTACCCTAAAGAAGCAGTGAAGAAACGTCAGAATTCGGGTCGAGGTTCCGGGGGCAGTGATTCTTCTAAGACCTTCAGAAAAAGCTTCAGGCTGGACTACAGATTAGAAGAGGATGTAACTAAATCAAAGAGAGGCAAAGATGGAAGATTTGTCAACCCATGGCCCACGTGGAAATCACCAACCTTACCAAATGTTTTGAAATGGTCCATCATGGAAAAAGATAACAGCAATGTGCCACGTTCAAAGCAGGTGAATATTTCCATGTTTTACTTTTGTGATTAAGACTGCTTATACTTCTGCTCTGATCAATAAAATAGGACAGTTTCTAACTAATACTCACTAGGCATCTTCTGGAGACTTTTCTAAGTCTTACTTTTCTGATTTTATTGACATTTTATTCCTTTCAAAAGGTGAGTTAATACTTTCTACCTCTTTAATTTTTGTCTCCTTGTTAGTTCTACATGCTTTAATTTATACATCTCAGTTTATAAAAACAAAAAAATTGGCCTCCTAGCTCACTCATAAACCTGTTACAGCCATTCCTTTTTAATTGGTATTGTCTTATGAAGCATACTATTAACTTAATTTGTGTTGCATGAAATAGCTTATTTCATGACATATCTGGTTTTTAAAATTTTGTCTTTTTTTCCAGATGGCAATTTAATACATATATTGCATCTCTTGCATGAAAATGTAATAGTTTATGTCACCTACTTCTGAAAATACTTACAAATCTATTTTTTCTGTTTCAATACACCAGGAGAAAAAAAATTGCATGTGTTAAAACTAACCTGAGCAAGTATTTGTACTGAAACACTTAAAGTACAGTGCCAGTTTACTGGGTAACACTGTTATTTGTTCTTGGTGAAATGCTTTTGTCGGGTACTGTATGTAAAGGAGACAGGAGAAGCTTCTTTTCCATGCAGAGTAATGATACTAGAAAGCCATGGGTTATCTTTATAGTGACAGGGAGGTGACTAAGTTTAGACAGAATTACTTCTCAGTGCATTTCTGCTGTGTTGACTGTACTTCAGAAAAGCTGTGCTGACAGGTGCACAACCAGGGACAGTACTAGTTAACAAGCAGGTGTTAATAATGCTTTTAAGCCTACAACAAAGTATGCACAAGCTATAAATCTCACAGTCAGTATTTAGTACAGAACTTTTCATTTTGTCCTATGTGAATTACCTGTGAAGGAAGGAATTCTATCAGTTTTATGGACAGGAAAGCCACATTAGCCATTATCACATGATGGTCAGAGGTTTGGGGATGTTTAAGAACAAATAACCTTGGCTGTAATTTAATAATAAAAATAATAATAAATAATTTGCCATCAAAAAAGTTTTCTCCATTCAAGAGAGAGGGGGAAATATGGGAAATGGATTTGTAGAGAATTCTCAAAGCCTGACAGAAGGCTCACATAGTATGCATCTGTATGCAAACTGAGATAAAATGTGCTGACTTAGAAAGGCCATGGAATAGGACAGACGTTGTTGAGAGAGAAATGGAACTAGAAACAAGTTTCAAATGATGACCTTGCAAATGGACTAGATATTTTAGAGAAATAGAACTATGAAAGGTGTATTGTAGTAGGGCCTACGAGGGGTATTTTTAGATGATTAGCTTAAAAAGCATTAGCAGCATTGTGTGGCAAAAGCTGATAGGCCAAGAAGTGCTTATCATGTATTGTACTTAGGAAATAGTTTGCCTTCTGATTTTGATGGCATGAATTCTAACATCTATACTGTCTCACCCTTCAGATGAGACTGAAAATGGAATAAAAGTCTTTAAACCACCTCTCAAGAGCCCCGTCTCTGGGTTAGAAAAAAGGGATAATCCAACAAGAAAGAAGCACAGCAAACTTGTGTCTGTCTTGGGATCCCTTCCAGCAATTTACTTTTTAAAATTTGGTGTCTTCCTTGTGGTGACAATGGTTGTGTCACTGTGTGCAGCTTTCTAGACGGTGTGCTGGCCACATTTTCGTGAAATTCATACCTGGATGTTTTCAGTTGCCTTTGACCACTGCCCTACTTGGTATGTGTGGAACAGACTTCATGTCTTCCCAGTGCCAGTCAGAAACCTGAGCAGTGACTGAAGTCTCTTAAAGGCAGTGCTGAGGTGTACTGTGGAGTGCAGAGCATACAGCACTCTGATGGAGTGCAGAACTACAGCACTCCCCTTTAATTTACAGTTCATCCCTACAATAAAGGAAAATCACAAAGAAATCTACAAGGCACCAGTTGAAAAGCCATCTCTCTGACACAGTTGAGATTAATCATGGGCTAATTTTATTTTTTGCATAGGAAATCTTTTAATTAGGTGCCTGCAATTATTCAGGAGTTTAGCAAAGTAAATCAGAAACAGAAAAACCTAGATAGGGATCAATGAAATGCACTTCTGGAGTCCTCAGCCATTTTGATGCTTGTTTCAGTCAGTTTTGTTCCACCCCTAAATCAGCCTGTGAAGTGCATCTGAGCTTATTTAAAATTCAAACCAAGGGCTCCATACTTTATTTATCACTGCTAGATGGCATGTCCTTTGAGCAGATTCCTGCTTCAGTTTCCACAATGAGTGAGCCTAGTGATGCTCTGCTGGGCAGGTTCAGTTTATCTGTACCAAGTGCTTTGCCTATGTAAAAATGAGCATATTATCCAGGGTATGTGCTTGTGCTTCACTGTGGAAAAGCTATATGCATTATAATCATGCCTTCACAATGAGCCTATATCATTATCCAGAATGCATGGACTTCTTGTATTTTCATTACAGGCTTTATTAATAACTTTCTTCAGTGCTGTTGGAGGATCTTTAATTATTACTCGTTTGATCTGCAGTTTAGATTGTTCTCATTTCTGTAAAATCCTCTGGTATTCCAGTATGCACTAAGCGCCAAAAATCCCGAGCTAATCAGCTAGTCTTACCAAAGCCTGTCATGTGTTTTTTCTTGCTTTGCATTAGGAGGGAAAGAAGAATGGGGAGGGGGGAAGGGACAGAAAAGGAGAAAATTTTGTAGTACTTGAGTAATGAAGACAAGACAGTATTAAGCACATTTTACTTCTGTTGGTAGCTGATTTGACATAATTGCTGTATTTCAAAAATCTGTTATAACTCTTCTAGTTTTAATATGTTTCTGGTTAGTCTGACATAACAAAATGTATTATAGCAGGATAAAAGTTCCATAAGATATGTATTTCATTCATTATATTGCTTTATCCTGTTGTGTGAGTTTTAACTATTTCATATGAAGTATACTGCTAATAGAATTTGTGTTTTAGTTTGATATCTTATGAGTTGAGTATTGCTTATTGTTTTAAAAGGTGATTTTGGTGTGCTTTTGTAAAATACTAAAAAAAAAAAAAAGTAACAAAACCAAACGACCCCAAGCACAAATCACATGCACTGAGAAGTAATGTTTTGGTGTGATTTACCATGATAGCTCAACAGCATGCCTGGTTTCCAATCTCATCCTCTGAGGAATTATTGATTAGGATCAGAGCCTTGTGTATCACAAACCTGGAGAGCACAAGCCCTGTATGAGATTCACAAGTTACACTGTCTTCATGCTCTTGGTTTTTCTTGAACTTTTGTTCATTGAATTTCATTTAAATAGGTCAGGATAGCACTTGTTCAGACTGTGTTCTTCTCTATCGGTCTTCCTGTCTGTGTGACTTTTACAAATGCATTTTATAGTGATTAGTTCTACCTTTAAATCAACTGTTCTAAATACTTGATAGCATCAATTCCAGTGACAGCCCTGTAAAGCCTTTATTAGTAGTGCAGATGTTTTGTGGCTTTAGACAGTCAAGTCCCAGTCAGCTGCTCACTTGCACCCCCCACTGCTTGCACCCCAGTGGAACTGAAAGGGGAAAAATCTGATAACTTGTGAGTTGAGATAAGGACAGTTCAATAGGTAAAGCAAAAACTGCATGCACGAGCCAACTAAGAAATTTATTTTCTTTGCATGGGCAGGCAGGTGTTTAGCCATCCCCAGCAAAGCAGGGCTGCAGCCCATGTAACAGTTACTTGGGAAGGCAAATGCCATTCACTCTGAATGTTCCCTACCTCCTTCTTCTTACCCCAGATTTTCCTGCTGGGTGCAATGCCGTGTGTATGGGATATCTCTCTGATGGGTTGAGGTCAGCTGTTCCAGCTGTGTCCCTCCCAGCTTTTTGTGTGCCCCAGTCAGCTGGCTGAGATGCCACTCAGATGTAAGCACTGCTCAGCAATAGCTAAAACATCAGCCTGCCATTAGCACTCTTTTCATCACAAATCCAAAACGTAGCACTGTAGTTGCTACTGGGAAGAAAATTAACTGTACCCCAGGTAAAAGTTGGCAGAATATATCTGAGTCCCACTTAAAAACTAATTGTTCACATCTGCCAATTGGCCAGTTCCTCATCCATTTAATACTGTTTATTAATATTACATAATGATAATTAAAAAAACCTAATTTGTGCCAAATGTCAGCAAAAATAAGTGAATTAATTTAGTTCAGAGTACAAATTTTCTCAATCTCTAAAACCAGCTACTCAAAAAGAGCATTTTCCACAAAAATGTACTAACTGACCTAAATTGCATTATGGCAACTTAGTAAGTTCCATATTTGAGTTTCAGTTCTTTGATATAATCTGATTTGTTGACTTAACTGTATGTAATTTGTTGGTTTGTCCTAATTTCCATTTTTTGAGTATTATGTTACGTTTGTGTATCTTTTTTAAAAAAAATTGAAGAGTCACAGTATAATGCTTCTGTGGTTCAGATTTCTGTGGTCAGTGTTGTTTCCGTGTACTTAAAATGAAATAGAGGTAAGAAAATGATGCTCC
This sequence comes from Illadopsis cleaveri, assembly GCA_013399915.1. NCBI lineage: Eukaryota > Metazoa > Chordata > Aves > Passeriformes > Timaliidae > Illadopsis > Illadopsis cleaveri. Next base: position 704,685 of record VXBB01024394.1, read on the forward strand.
TTTCATGCAGAAGCAGCCATTTATCTCAGTCTAAGACTCCTACTTTCCTTGTATGAAGGAAATACTAAGGGATTGTATTATACCAACCTTATATTCAGCTTTATAGAAGGTTATCTATTTCTTATTCCTGGAGACAGTAATGAAACTTCCTCAGTAAACATGCCTTGTCCATTAGCTCTCAGAAAAAGCAATTTCATTAATATTTTATTATTTACAGCAGAATTGCAGGGGGATGGAGATGTGTGTGCTTTGTTTTTCCCAACATATGCCTTCCAAATCAATAAAATATTGTGAAGAAAGTAACTTCCCTGAAGCTGTCAGGACTGGTTTAGCAAGGCAACTCCTGGAGTCCTAAACTGTCACAGCATCAGCTGAACTTTTAAAGGAGCACAAGGTCAGCTCTGTATAAACTCACTGATAGTGCTAATCTCTGCTTGGCTGAGAGAATGAGAGCGGCAACCATGGCAGGCAGAACTTGACTTGGAACCAGAAGTGCTGGGACATTTGTGATTATGAGGGAGAGGAGTGTCAGGAGTCTAGAAGCTGCCCTAGCACATGAAAATTCTTCTAAAGCAAAGTGGGGAGTTCAGACCAAAAGTGTTTGGGAGGAGAGCCTTAGCCACATTGTGGCCAAGATGGAGATGGTCAGGAATTCTGAGAAGACTTTTTGGTTGGTTGGTAGGTTGGTTGGTTTTTCTAATAGGAAAGCTCTTATTTATTGCACATATAACTTCTGCATTAGCACTTCAACAAAACTGCAGTGAAGAGCATAACTCTGGTTCAAAATGAGAGAATGAGTGGTGGTTCGGCAGTGAGTTTCAGTCAATAATGTACAGCCATGGCCTCCTTTGTGCCAACTTGAGGATACACACGGAGTCAAATTTGAGCCAGTCAAAATGAGAGCTGTGTATTTTTTACCTCTGGATTTATGTTCAGCCAGATCAGTTCTCTGACCTGTCCTATTCAAGTAAGGACAGCAAAACTTGTCAGGCTGGAATAAGAGAGGAGGTGGGGGAACCTTTTCATAACCTAGCACATCTGAGTACCTTAAAGTTTATCTGAAAAATGATTTTGTTTTTTATGAATGTTCATTAAATTATTGGCACGACGGGAAGGAAGAATTGTAATAGTTAACATCAGCCAAGTGAGGTTAACCTTTGTGTGCTTGTGCTTCTAGATGTAATGAGGACTGAGGGAGGGCTTGATAAAAGCTAGCAGAGCCTTTGTGGAGTGTTGCTGGGGAACATGGCATTTTCTTTCATCTGTGACTTGCTTGTGCTAGGACTTAAGAGGACGCATCATTTAGTTGCATAAGCTAAACTTGAGTATTTATTAAGTAACTATGTGTGTGTGTATACACATTCTTTTTCAGGTGGGGGAATCCCTTCCTGGGATGCTGTTAGTGCCTTGCAATGCTTTCATTGTAATGCCCCCAGACTCTATCAGGTCTCCTGGCCTGAGGGGATACTCTCTTCTCTTTCTCGACAGAGAAGTGTAAATATTGCAAAAACCTAAAATTAAATTAGGAGGAAGTAGCTGAGAAAATGAACATTAAAGAGGCATCTAGTGTGTGCTGCAGTTCTCTGCATAAAAGCATAAACAAAGTACAAATCTTGACTGTATTGATTTGTGCCTTGTATGCAGTTTTTGTTCCATGGCCAAGTACATTCTGCAATCTCTCATGCATATCGTGTTCATTATTGCCAGGAACTGGACAAAGAACTTCCAGTGTTACAACCTTACTTTGTTCAAAAGCCAGAAGAGGCTGGGAAGACAGGAGCTGGTATGCGAGTCACATGGCTGGGACATGCCACAGTTATGGTGGAAATGGATGAACTTGTATTCCTTACTGACCCCATCTTCAGCCAGAGAGCTTCCCCTATCCAGCTGTTGGGTCCCAAGCGCTTCCGAGGGCCCCCGTGCACGGTGGCGCAGCTGCCCAAGATCGACGCGGTGCTGATCAGCCACACACACTACGACCACCTGGACTACAACAGCGTGGCCAGCCTGAACGAGCGCTTCGGCAGCGAGCTGCGCTGGTTCGTGCCCCTGGGGCTCCTGCACTGGATGCAGAGGTGTGGCTGTGAGAACGTCATTGAACTCGATTGGTGGGAGGAGAACTGCGTCCCTGGGCACGATGCGGTAACTTTTGTCTTCACCCCGTCCCAACATTGGTGCAAAAGGACTGTGACGGATGATAACAAGGTTCTCTGGGGCAGCTGGTCTGTCTTGGGACCTTGGAATAGGTTTTTCTTTGCAGGAGATACTGGATATTGTTTTGCATTTGAACAAATAGGTAAAAGGTTTGGACCTTTCGATCTTGCAGCCATCCCTATTGGAGCTTATGAGCCAAGGTAGGAAAATCGGAATTTGAGCAAAATGTGTAAATGAAATTATATATTGATGACAAAAAATACACCCAGAAGTTAAAACTATAGGAGTACTTTATTAAAAAGTATGTGTATGTTTTTGGAGTTTTTTTCTTCAGACTTAGGGACAGCAGTCAGAAGATGAATAACCAGTCTTTCTTCCCTTAAAAATGTTGAGTAAAAATCTGGAATTACTCTGCGCCTTTTTTTCTGAAACAGCATCATTTAATCCTGCCCATTCCAGTGTATGTCATTTGCTGCATTTTTCTCTTGCTTCAGTGTTTACCCTGGTTTTGCAACTTACCTGGAGACAAAGATGACTTGGTTATAGAGTATGAAAGATCTGTTTGCTCAGGAGAGCAAGCTTTTCTCCTTCTGGAGAAAACATTTAGATGATAATACTGATATAGTGCTGGCAGGGAAGCATGTATGGGCTGGGAAAAAAGATGGGAGTCCAAATAGCATGGTAAAAATTTGGTATCTTTCAAGAATTGCCAAGTTCTCTCTTCTGTTTTGCCTGTTCCCTTGGGCTATCTCTGAAGCACACACTTTTTGATGTGTACTGCTAGCACAAAATTCTCTCAAGGATGGATTTAAAGTTTCAGCCTTAATGCCTCAAGGCACCAGGAATGTGTCCTTAACCTATTGAAAATAGAGATAAGAAAAAATCCTTCAAAAAGAGAGTACAATAAATGAACTGCTGTTTGATAGGTATGTTGGTATATGTTAGTTTCCTGATCTTGACGTTCTGTATGTTGTTCAGGTATACATGCTTATGATTTTTTTTTATTAAGTGAGCATATATTTCTTTTTTTTCCTTGCAGTGGAAGGAAAGCAGAAATCTTGCACTGAATTAGGTGGTTCTTTGTTTTGGTAGGTGGTTTATGAAACACCAGCATGTGGATCCTGAAGAAGCAGTAAGAATCCATATTGATGTTCAAGCAAAGAAGTCTGTAGCAATTCATTGGGGGACCTTTGCTTTAGCAAATGAGGTAAATTGCAACACTACACATGAATTCAGGTTTCCAAGGACTTGACAGTCATTAGTGAAGCTTTGCTTGTGCAGTTTAACCTACATATCTCTAAGTGTAAACTTAAAATGTGAACTTTGTATGAGTGAAAAGTTGTTACTCTATATACTGCTGTTCAAAACAATGCTTAGCTTTTCATAACCAATTACATAAATTTTTTCCATGGTTAAGAAAGTACAGAGTTATTGAAGCAAATGTGGAGGATTTCTGATACCCACATGCTGAGGAACATAACAGGTGAGGACACATGCAGTTATTATGCATTGACAAACATTATGCAGTAACAAACTGAGTGGTGCATCACTTGGAGATAGTGAGAACTGCATGCCCGTAAGTCAATACAGTATTTATTAATTATGTCTGTCTAGTAAATATATAAACAGTATTTTTAATAGTTGATTCAAAGTTAAAACCAGAAAATATATTAAAAAATTAAGCTATTCTGAGTTTTTGATTTTTTTTTAAATGTTTTATTCCCCTCTGCTCCCTTTACCGCCCCGCTCCACCCAAGCCCACAGATCTAATAAGGTTACCCTGATACCTTCACAGCAACTGAAAATGCAGTGAATAGGAAGTATCTACATTTGCTTTGATATTGTCTGGTACCTGTTTTTGCATCAGTTGCACCACTTTATCTCCTAATTCATTCCTGAGAGTGTGATCACCTGATCTGTCAATGTTCTGTCGCCTCTGTGCTCCCTCCCAGCTCATCGTGCATCTCCGTGGCAGAGCACGGAGGGAACATAGGACGATTGGATAGAACATTTCCTGTCCCCAGCGTTTCCAATAAATTGTGTTACTAGTGTGCGCGGTACACATGTTACTGTGTATTTAGCAGCACAAAAATAGATGATTACTCCCTGACGATGCCTTTCGGAAATGTAACAAATACCCCGCGGTAACTCGTGGGGGCCGCACTGCCGAAGCCGAGCGTTCGGACAGGAGCGCTGGCAGCGCGGCTTTACAGGGCGGCGGAAAGCGCCAGCTGCTGGCGGCCAGCCCTTCCTCCGACGGGATCTATTGCTGCATGGAAGGCGACCGAGCTCGGGCTGACAAGTTGAGCCTTGCTACTTACTCTGCAGCTGTAAATCAGCCTTCTTATCCTTCAAAAACTTAAAATGAAGCCACACATTTTAATTTGACAAATATCCTTCTCCTCCGCCCGTTTTTTAGAGCAGTGATTTTATTTTTCCCCTCAAAAAATGTTGCCAGTGGTGTCTTTTCCCTCATATTGTTCTTTTTTTTCAGTATTACTTGGATCCTCCGATTAAACTGAATGAAGCTCTTGAAAGATATGGCTTGAAAAAAGATGACTTCTTTCTCTTACGCCATGGAGAGTCACGGAATTTGAATACAAATGACCGGTTTGAAAACTGAAACTGTGTCAGTTTCTTGTAAGCCCTGTTTGATTCGAACTAGCAATTAATATTACAATACTAACATAATGTATGTACACAAGAGATTTTTTTGAGATTGAATTGGATTTCTAAATGCCAGGCTCGCCAGTTTCAGAACTAAAGCTTGCATACCAATTTCATGACAAATTTTGCTAGTTATATTGTTTATAAATTTAGAGAAGTGATCTAAGAGTGGTTTATATATTAAGTCTTGTCTGGGAATAAGTTGCTCTGATGTACTCCACTGATAAAAAAAATATTTTTAAACTCTTGTTCTTACCTGCGGCAGCAATAATAACTTCAGCACAGAACATATTCTTAGGATGAATGGCTGACTTGAATTATTCATTGTTAGACTGGCATCTCCCACTTGTTAGTCTTCAGGTTATGCCATGTACCTTGATAGCTTCACTGTATGTTTTGTGGGGTGAAGTCTTCCAATACAGCTGTGTTGTTAAAGCACAAGCATGGTAAAATTGTTTCACTCTTCATTTTCATGTATTAATGAACCACAAAAGCTGAATTTTACATCAAAGAAATGTGCCTTTTAAAGAGAGAGATAATTTACTATTGCATCATGGATGTGTAAAACTAACTGCTGGCCAGAATATCTGCACACTTTTATTGTTTTGTCTATGTTCTTAAGTTAGGTCTGAATGTGTCAATTGTAGCACATGAAGTGGAAAAATCTCTTATTGTCGCTTGTCCTTGCATTAACTCAGCTTTTTTCTAAGTACCTATTTTTTTTTTTCCTTCTTTCTTTTTTTTTTT
>VXBB01024394.1:710290-787531 GCA_013399915.1 Illadopsis cleaveri
TTCCTTGGTTTTTTTTCAGTAGAAAGTCTTAAGCAAGGGCTGTGGTAATTTTTCTAATAGCTTCCCTATAATTTAAAGTTGAATGAGAGATTACAACATTGTTCAGTGTTATAAAACTTGGCCAAATGTATCTGTATCAAATTGTCTTGCTAATTTACAGAATTAAAGCCTGTTGTTGCCAATAAAAAGGGTTGTTATTCTCCCTCACAATTTCATTGGCAAATAATGTTTTGTTTATGATTTCTTTTCGTCTGTGGGATATGTGGGTTCGTTTTGGGGGGGTTTTCTTCTCTTGCTGTACATTTTTTTTTCATATTCCACAAAGATAAATATATGTAAAAAAGACATATTTAAAGGCATAACTTTCTGGCAACTAATTAGAACCAGTAAATGAGATTTCATGGTAGGAACAACTGAGGTTAATCTTTTAACTGTAGACAGTTATCAAAACTGGTTTAAAACTATCCTGTTATTCAGTATTGAGGGTGTTTCAGATGAAGTCTCTTGTACTTACACAACAGCTTCAAACACAACTTGGGTGATAAAATGTGTATTACCTGTTTGTAATTTTTTGGAGGACATCAAGCTGCAAGGAGTTTTGAGTACTTTGAAGGACAAGTTTAAGATTAAGGTTGGTTTTGTTGTGGGTTTTTTCTTTTCCTGTTTTTCTAATCATCAATAGGTTATTCTGTAAAATTATGTACTTTAGAAAGAGTGAAACTAAAATACAGAATACCTAGATAAGCAGCCACAGAGCAGAGAAATACTGAGTTACATGGATCAGAAATGAAATGTCAGTAATGACATGTTTTGTTTTGGATCTGTTAATTCACAGCATTTGTACCTAGAATGGTGACTGTTATGTTTTGCTTGGTGCTGATAAGATTCCACCAAGGGTGTGGGGTAGGTGAGAAAAAAATGAGACGTCTTTGTATAAAGGCACATCGGAAAGTCTTGCATGATTTCAAAACATCTCAAGAGCATTGCTCTATGAAGAAAGCATTTAAAAATAGTTCTTTCTAGACCAGAAAAAAAACCCTGAGACAACACTGTAGCAAATTCTCATGTATTTTTAGAAAAGGTCACTTGTTTCTGTCAGCTGTCAAAGCAACAGATAAGAGATCAACTTTATCAAAAAGATGATATTTGAAAAACTTATTTTTAGGCTGGAGAACATGGACATCTAGACATCTCTGTTGTTGAGCTCAAGAAACCATTTATCAGCCATACCTAAACCAGACTGGTCCTAATGTCTTGTCAGGACAGGAGAGTGGGTAAATTCTTAGTGTCTGGCCTAGACTTTGTTTTTCTTAGTCAAATTCAGTAGCAGAAAACATTAATTCTACAAAAAGTTGCAAAATGTTTAAGTGATTGTAATGTAACTTGCTTATTACAAACTGTGCAGTGTTTTAGGAGCAGTGGGAAGGAGAAAAGGAAGTTCACTGTCAATGTAGCAATTGTCAAATTTCTGACTGGGAACCATGCCAGCTTCTATTTCTGCCTTAACTGTATTCCTGGTGAGTCAAAACTACCTATGTGGATAAATTAGATACGTGTAGCTTTACCCCTGTATTGATCCGGGCATAGGTGTGTCACCATTTCAAGGTCATATTTTTCTTGCAGTTTTAGCTATTTGCAAAGTGACCTTCTGAAAACAAGTATCTATTGCATTACAGAAAGAGAAGATACTAATGTTTTCTTAAGAGCAGAATGAGTATACTAAATTAGAAAGATGAAGCATTTGGTAACAGTTTAGATGATACAGTTCTCTTAGAAATGGAAGAAAGTGGAAAACTTTCCTTTTTTAGTTTCTCCATAGTGGAAGTTTTTTAGTAGTTTGATTTTAGATGTATTTTGCAGTATGTTTCCTGTTCATCAACGAAACTCTGTTCAGGTTCTCTTACAGTGATGTTTGTATGGATTCCACTTCATTTTGAGTTAATGCTGGATTGATGACTAAAACTTTAGGGGAGGGCTAATTCTGCAGGAACACTCATTCCAATAATGCTCCAGTTGCAGGAAAAAAAGGAGTAAAGATCTCAAAGGAAAGGAAGCTCAAGGGCTGCTGCAGAATTGCAAGCTTTTGTAAAAACATCTATGATACTGTTCTTGTAGACTTTTTTTTAATAAAAATGAGAATGCTGAATTGCAGTTGCAGATAATCTTTGACTTGATAAAATATTTTTTAAAATATGTCTGCTTTCCCTAAAGCGACAATTTTAAAGCAATATAAAATCCTTTCAATTTTTGTTCAAGTGTCGAAACCTTTCACAGTTGTAGTTAATTGCATTGCAGTTTGGCTAAATGGAATGGGTATACTAAGCATACAAGAATGGAGTCTTAGAATAAATTCCATGCAGGTAAGATAAAAAAACCTAGGTTCAGTGACCTTAGTATGCAACTTTCATTGAAGATAATAATTCTGTAGGAAGGTAATGATAGCTTGGTATTGTTTTCATTTAATATTATTTTCTAAGATTCGGCAGTACCAATTTCATAAATAGATTAATAAAATAGAAATGCCTAATCTCCAGTCTGCTGAATCTTTAATGCATACTTCTAAAGAGGTATTTATTCAACAGCTGTAAATACTTAAAGTAAAAAAAAAAGGTGTTTGACATTGTGAAGGATCTTTTCATTCACTTCACTCATCCATTTAAAATGTTCATTTTACATATGAATGTTTTCATAATTTAAACTGCTTGCCCCCATTGCATAAATGTAGCAACTGTGCAGTGGTTTATCAGTAATAATTAAGCTATTGCTTTTCTCTTGCTTGTACAAAAATACCTGTTATGCTCTCTGTATTAATTACACTGTATTCTCTTTTGTAGTAACTCATTTGTCCCTATTAAAATGATAGTATTTAGGGTGGGGTTTTTTTCTCCATCGCTGTTGTATTGTTTGCAGACTTTTTTTAGCATAGCATTGCCAAGATTAGATATTTTCATCAGGTCAGTCTGTTTTAAGAAAACAACACTATTGTGTTAATATTCTCACAACTTGTTCTTTCACTTCTGTGTCAGGGTGATGCAGCAAAGATGCCAGTCTCTGAGCAAATGGGGCAGAGTCCCTGCAGAGTGTGAAGAAAATTGAGTCTTCACTATATTCCTCAATCATGGTGCCTTCTTCATCATTCATTTTCTTTTTCAAGTTTGCTGCAAATGCCAGGGCTCGAACCAGGATCTCTCTGTTTATACAGTTGTCAAAAAGTAACACCAATGATGGCACCTAGGATATTGAAGAAATATTCTATACTTAATCACCAGTAGTAAGTATGTGTAACTAAATCTAACTTCAGAAAATGGAAAAGAAAGTGCACCTAAACTGTCTGAACCAGAAATTGTATGAAATCCCAGAACTTCATATGCTGTGAACTCCTGTCAGAAACTTGCACAATGTGCACATTTTCTCTCTAGAAAAGACTGGCCTGTGCATCAACAGGCTACTAAATGCTTTGTATTTTCAGTCTCCAAAATGTGGCTGTCTGTCCAAAATTCTGGAAAATTTGGAAGAAAGGGTCTGCTTTCCTTCTCAGCCACATTGATTTTGCCCTGAATGTTTTTGTTACCATATCTGATAAATGAAAAAATGATACACTTAACAGAGAACTGAATATTTAGCTACCCTAACCTTGTTTGAATAATAAAAAGACAGCATTATCCAGACTAGCTTTGCTCATGGCAGATGGCTCAGAAATAAAAGCCATTGCACGTTTTAAGAAAGTTATGCTTACCTGTGTGCCAAGGCCAGCACAGCAAATATCACACAGATTTCTCCAAGAAGAAATAAGTAAATGCACAGGGAAAGTTCTCGTAGAGACTTAGAGGCAACAGTTTTATGGCTGCATTTGAATAAAGGGTTGGGGATTCCAGTGGAATTTGGTTGGGTTTGGTCCAGTACATTGGCTGTAGAAACAGCAGCTGAGAAGGATCACTTACGGTATTGATTCTGTTTGACAGTTTTCAATCTATATACTGACTGTGTGTCTGGAAATGAAGTTTGGGGTTCCTTTTACATAATACAAACTGAAGGTCATGGTATTAACCCTTTGGTGGAAAGGGAAGGCTAGAACAGGCTTCTCTGCAAGTTATCATTGATTATTTGGAATGGTACACTGGAAGTACAACCAACTGTCTCCAAGTGCACAGGCCCTGTGCCTCTCCCTCTGTAAGTACAGGATCTGTATTACACTACCCTCTGGAATAAAGCCAGCCTGTGAAAGAATGTGCACTTAGCTACTGATTTTAACCAAGCAGTGTCTAGAATTTATTCTGGAATTGCATATATATTTCTAATAGATTAAAATTCTTCTAGTGCATGCAATATCTAAACTGGTATATGTGTATATATGCTGAAAATAAAATGAAGCAGCAAGAACCTTACCTGAGCTCTGAGAAGATGTGTTGTCATGGCTGGGTTTGCAGATAAGTTCACAAGTACCTTCAAAACTTGAATCTGAAGTGAGGAATGTACAGGTTCATTAAAAGCTCCAAAACAGTAAGTACATCTGTAATGGGCATCAATAATGTCAGAGCTGACTTGGGGAGAAAAAGGTAGAATGGGTTAACTAATGTCTCAAGTATTTTGGTATAGGGAAAACCAAGGTATAGACATGTTAGAAGCAAATTCAGATTGATTTAAACATCAAAATAAGGCAAGACCCATAAACAAATCCCAGTAGGCCAAATGGAGAATATTTTTTAAATACAAAGAAGATGGTTAAATACTACATTAAAAATGATCCAAAGCATATACAAATACACCTTTGTGCTTTCTTGGACCTTGTGATGCTAATCTTTAAACACTAGGAAAAGGCCATATTACTTCCTGCACTTAAGTACAATAGGTGTGTTATGTTTAGTGGAAATGTGAGTTTTGGAAAACTGGTTTTGATCTGATAAAGCAACCACGCACATTGATGGTACCACAGCATCTTGAATAAAAGCTGAGTTTGGTCCCTAGCTGAAGCTCTTTTCAGTATTACAATAATTCACAAATAAACATGATTTCCAACTAAGGGTGCCAGAGGTGTCATAAGCATAAGGGAACAAAAGTCCATAACTCAGGATCACTGCTTGGCATGATTCCCTACAGAGATTCATGTGTCAGTGAAGCCTTTCCCATGCAAGTTCTCTTGCTCTGTGATGCAGATGCCATGTTTAGAGCAGAAGAGAATTCTGGAGTTGCTATAGCAAAGGCACAGGGCAATCACAGTGCACCCTGCACTGCTTTGGCAGAGCTGTAGCCTGATGGTTCCACTACCAAGATTCCCTTCCCTCCCCCCTTTTTGAATTTATATTGTGAAACTAATACAGATCCATATTTTAGTCCATAAAATCTGTATCATTAATGAATATTTGGTTTTTCTTAGCACAGTCTAAACCATTTTACCAAAATGGTAAGAAACAAGACAAGTAAAGCAGCTTCATAAATAGCTTGTAAAAATAACACTAGCCAATACCTGTGTCCTTTCAGTTCCTTCTGAAAGCAAATGAAGAAAGCATGGAATTGAGTTGATCATCTTTTGGTGGTAGTCACTGGTAACAGACATATTTGTCAACAGCCTGAGTCCAGCTAGCTGCACATCAGAGTTCAGGGGAGCTGACTCAACAGTCCTACAGACTTGTGTAATGAATACCTGGGGAAAGGGGGAGGAAATAAAGAGAGAACAGTTTTTGATAAAAGCATATTTTCTGTCACAAATAGTATCAATGGCCTAGCTACAGTAACATAAATACTTCCTAACATTACTGGCTGAATGGTGAAGGTTCTTGCAAACAAGTACTTTTTGTTTTGAGTATTTCAAACATTCTAGTGGCATGACAGAAGCCAACCATACAGCATTATGCTCACTGATCTTCCTGAAACATAACTTGCTCTGAAAGCAATTTAAGTTTTGACTCCATCTTCAAAGTGACACAGCTGCTTTAAGGAGTTGTTTTAAAAATCACTTATAAGTAACTAACATCTTAAATATTGAGAACAAGCTAAGGACAAGCTTTGAAATGAAATCCTTTCTTCCAACCATGTGACCCATTTACTGGAGCACACTGTAGGAACAGTGATGACAACTGACATTAACTACTATTTTTACCAACTTTTCTTCTGGATTACAGTATACAACAAATCATGGGAGTCCTAACTGAGAAAAAAAAACTAATTTACCCTTACCAAAGGAGTTATTTTCTACTTATACACCTAGAAAAATATTGGCAAGCACTACTTAATAAAAATTGCCTATTGCTAAAGATGCTACAAACTGCCACATACAGTCACACTACCTTTTTATCAAGCTACTGAAACAAACTAGTAAAAGACTTCAAATCTGCCTCAGCTCACCACTTGGACACTTCTTGATCTATTGATTAATCAGATTTCTTTTTTCTTGATGTTTAGTCCTTTCCTCTTCATAGCATGTACTGTATTTACCAGTGGAACTTGTTATAATTCATACACACTTTTAAGATGAAATTATCACCTTAAAAGTTGGTCTCATACAAACCCAGGGGCTCAACTACTATTTTCTTCTCCCTTACCTCAGGAGTTCTGGCAAATTCAATCTGCAATCCATTCTGTTAAACAGCCACTGGTGATGTTCTAGGCACATTTGACAATCATCTTACCTCACATAATTTTGCTCTAATCTTAGCAGCACAATCTCTGTTTAATAGTATTTTGTGAAAGCTGAACACAAACTGCATAGGTTCCTGTCTTGTCTTTTGTTTTTAAAGTAAATGCCAGTGAAGCAATGCATTTCTAAGTTATCCTTTCAGTCATCCAGATCTGCTGACTTGTTTGTCTATCATCAAAGCATTTTGGCATCCTGGCTTGTATTTAACAAATATGCTGAAGGGCCTGTACTATCTCTTTGCTTCGGTTACTTTGGTTTTTCCCATTAAGAATCTTACCTGTATCTCTTCCTGATTTTTAATATTCATACTCAAATTATTAAGTGCATTTAGTGCTTTTTCTTTCACTTTGGGAACGCAGTTGGAGAGCATCCCTCCAAGAACAGAAAGACCATCCAAATTTCGGATTATATCCTGAAATATAGAAGATATTTAATAGGATTTTTAAAAATTCAATTTAAATGCTGAAGCATTCCCTCAAAGATTCCATATTGACAAAAATGAAGTATATGAATGAAGAATTCCAGAATTAACTGCTCTGTTTGAAGAGGGTGTTAGCAGATACTGCTTTATTGCTTCTACTAAAACTAAGGGTCCTGCTTAGGAAAAGTATTAGTTGCTGTTATTTGACAAAGGCACATCACCTTTGCTTTTAAAATCTGGTCTGCAATGCATGCCTAAAGCATTTTAGATTATAAGGAATAAAAGGGAATTACTGGATAATGAGTTTATAGAACAATTGAGCCAGATCACAGTACCTAAAAGTCCTACCTGAACAGGACAGAATTTCAATGCAGCAGCTGCATATTATCACAGTAGAGGTTCTGAAACTTCTTCCATTACACTTGTTTTTATTACTGTTTTAATCTGTCTCACTTAGACTGTAACTGTCTTTAAAAAAAATACTGTTTTAAAAAAAAAATTTAAATGGACCAATGGGCTTTGGGCTCCAGTTGCATTCTGTTCCATGAGATTTATATTAAGAAAGCAGTTTTGAGAAGCCACAATAGAAGGCTGTCATAAGTAGCAAAAAGGGTGGCACCTTGGAGGTTACAGTATTAAAAAGGCATGAAAATCAGCATCCAACTCAAAGTTTTTCTGCATTCTATGTTCAAAAGATTTGGAGATACCTCGATAGTTGTAAAATTGCTAATGTGAAAACAGCACACAACTTCATGAGGGATAAAAACTTTAGTTTATCTCACTAAATTTTAGATCTGAACCAGAAAGTATTTAACCTAGTATTCAACCCTTTCATTAACATTACATAATTGTAAGCAACAAAAGATACATTTACAGCACTTTGGAAGTACAGGACTCTGTACAGACTTTAAGTGGTCCACACATTATAATTCGATAAATTCTGTGAAGTTGGTGAATTATATTATTTGGGCCAGCAGAAATTAAGGCAAGATATTAAATGGCTTTTTAGAGCACAAGCTATCCTAGCTTTCAGTCCTGTGTCACTCTTTAGCAAAACAGCAGCTCTCCTCTGCCAGACTGGCTGGCATTGGACATTGTTGTTTTCTACAGAATAATACTCACTTGATTTACAGAGAAGGCAGCACTGTTGCTGAGAGTGATTAAAGCTTGCTCTTGAATTAATGGATCATCTGTGGCCTGGAGCAAATGAATAAGTTTCTGTAGAACATCCACATCCATGGTGTGGGTTGACACTGGAGGACTGCTGTCTGTCAATGTTTAGAAATTAAATATTTGATACTAAGTTTGAGACATTTCACGTAGTTGCTACTTAATGTTTTTTACAAAGCTGAAATTTAGCTCTTAGTTGTAGGACACATAGTTCTAAGGTTTTGCCCAACCATAATGTCATGGTAAAAAGACTGTGTTTTATGACACTAAGATTTCCATCCTTTTCCTGAGTCCTCTAATTACCTCTTTTGAAGGTGGAGGATGAAAGGAACACACAATTAGAGGCTGAGGTGAGTTACTTCCTGGTCAACTAATAGCAAATTTCCTCTGCAAAATTATTAGGAATATTCACCAAACATGGTTTGGGTTGTTTGGGTATTTTTTGTGTGCCCCTGAAATGAAATATGGAAATCTGTCTAGGCACTGTAGGAAACAAAACTTCCAGTTTACAGACCACTGCTTCCAGAAATTATAACAATGACACTTTGCTAGTACGCTGAGGTCCTTTGACAAAGCAACTGCCACAATGTTAGGGACACTGCTGATCATGGCAATTCTCAAAACAGCGGAGACAGGCTGTTTCTGAGTCAGGATGATGTTATGGAGTACCTGACCTTTATAAAAGGGCAACAAATGCCATCAAAGGCCATTTTCAGCCAGGTTGGAGGGAGAGCTGTTTAGCCAGCCATGAGACCTGATCTATGACTGCTGGACTAGTCATAGCTTACTCGAGATGACTTCTGAGAAGCTACCAATGCTTTAAATTCCACAGCTTTACTTCCAACATCTGACCAGGCAAACACCAAAGTATTCTTTCGGGGTGAAAAAACAAAGAGGTCAAAGTTAATTATGATGATCCAAGAGCTCACTTCAAAAACAAAATCGTTTTTAATCCTCGTCTAAACACTCAGTTTAGCTTTGAATTATAGGGAGAACACAAACAACTGCAATAACATAAGTAAATACACTGATCGGACGTACGCTCTGGGGGAACTCTAAAGGAAAAAAAGATTAAATAAAAAATTAGGCTTTTGTAAAAAATAAACCACCCTCCAGAGTGCTCCAAATCGCCGCATGGCTATGGAAGGCCGGTACGCACGACTGTGGCACCGCCTCTCGCAGGGGGCAGAACCGCCTCCGGGCCCCGAGCCGCGCTGCAGGGCCGCTGGCTGNGGTGCCGCAGGGATGCCGAGCACACTGTGCGAGCTCCGTGTACAGGGCACGGGAGAGGCTGCACCGCTGTGTGACACCGATGCGATGCAGTTTGTGTTTTACAGGAAGGAATCGCCCGCCCTCCCGGGCCGGCCTGGTCCCGCAGCGCGTTCCGAAACAGGCTTCCCGCTCTGGGAGGCGGCCCGCTGGCAGGAAGGGCGGTCCTGCGCCATGGCAGCCCCTGACGGGGCACATCATCCCCGAAGTGGGGGACCGCCGCCTCCGCACCCCTGGCCCTCCGCCACCCGCTGAGTGTCCAAGCGGTCGGCAGCCTGGTCCCACTGGTGCCGGCGGGACCACAAGCTCCCCCGGTAACATCCGTGGCAGGGAGCCATCCGCCACCTTCCCCCACGAAGAGTCCCCCTCGCCCCTCAGCTGAGCCCTGGTCCCGGCTCGTTGTGCCCCTCAGCGCTGGCCAGGACAACTCATACTCCTCCCACTGCTCTCTGCTCGCCTGTGGCATGGTTTTATTCTGCTCGTTTTGTCACTAGCATGCCTCAAACGATTTATGACAATTTTAAGAACAGAAACCAGATGGAACAAAGCAATTCTGCTTTATAATCTGTGTTAAAATGAGGATTGAAATGAAGACGAACCCGATGAACAACCCTGGCACTTTCCCTGATACATTTAACTCCTTCAGTGTTAGTTACAGAAGAACCTCTAGATTCCAGCCGGGTAATTCCTTCCTCATTAGTGCAGTGGGTGCCATCCATGTTTTCTAATGGCCCGTCAGTCGTAAAGATGACACTGGATCATGCTTCAGATACTGGTGGATTAGGTATTCTTGTTGGCACAGGAGTAAATCGACTTCCATAAAATGTCAAGTAAAACTGGCACACCATGAAGGACTGTGGTGGATACAAGGTTGGTAGCTTTGCCCCTAGAATTTGTAAGGTGATTCTCTGTGTTTTTATGGTTTCCTCCCTGTTTGTCATGTTCATCTCTACTTGCTACTAAATCTACAGCAGCTGTTTTTGTTTCTTTCAAACAAAAAAAGGCACACTTGCACAAATACAAGTTTAAGAGATATCCTGATATATTTAAGCTGGCAAAGTAGACCCCATTTGCAATCAGCTATTACAGCCAGGATTTCCTTAGAAATACTAATAAAGAAATCTTAGGCCAATTACAATAATTACAGAGCAGTGCTGCCGTGTAGACTGAGTACTTCTCCTGGGAATCTGTCTCTAGATCATTCTTTGTTTTCTAAGCACAGAAAAGCAAAATACAGGATGTATCAGCATGAGGAGTACTTCTTGATTCAGCACTTAAAAAACAGCTCATATCTACATTTCCAAGCAAAAGTTATAGCATTATAGCTGTAACAGCATTATAGCAGCAGTGACATTAAGTTAATGAACTATAAATGAAAGAATTAAGGATAAGATTAAGGGAAGACTTTTTTTAAAAGAACCAGTTAAAAATTACCCTGTGTAAGATATTTTTATCCTTGTTTTTCTTGTTTCTTAGAGGTTGTTGCTTGCTGATATCTAGTCCTATTTCATATTTAATTTTGTATTATTTTAATTTCTTTATGAAGTTACGGTATGCGTGGTGTGAAGATAAATTAGATAATACTGGTCCTTTTATTAAGGAACATCAAAGCTAAGATGAGACCTTTGAACATTTATACACATATTCTCAAAGTTAAGGATATAGAGTTCTAAAATGGACATTTGCTTAAGTCTTGTTATGATGAGGTTGTGGTTTGGACATGGTCCAAACGAGTTGAAGTCCAAGTAATCTTGTCCAAATAATTTAGGATTCCCTGCTGCATCTGACAATTTCCTTCCTGTCTGATTTCTGACTGTTCTCATCCCGGTTTACTTTTAAACACTATTCGTTAAAAGTCAGGCAAACTGTAATCCTGCAAACACTCTTGTGTGACAACTTCACTGTAGTTAGTAGCTGTATTCTTACAGTGTTAGAATTAAATATGGATGAAGAGCTGGCCTAAGATTTTTCTGCCCTTGGACCCAAATTAATTTTGCCATGAAGGGTAAATGGCTAAAGTGGTATTAAGAAGAATGGGTGAAAACATTGGTGATGGACTGTTTCAGATTGCTGAGACTTGAAGAAGTCAAATAGAAACAACCAGACTTGTACAGCCCTAATTGCTTGGCATAATTGACACAGTTGTTTCCAGTTTTATACCTAGTTCAAGCACTACTGAAGAGTACTTGAATGAGGATTGCAACGTGAGGTGTTACAATTTCTTCCTTATTTAATTAATATTCTCAAATGTTAAACAGTGGCATTGCATTCCACTATATCACTGGATGTATTGGATTTCTTGTGTTGCAGAACTTTCAGAACACCTAAAGGAGAAGAAGTTGTCTGTTTGGAAAAGGGTAGGGGAAAGGACAAACGATGCTAAAAATAAAATATGGCAGTCACATAGTGGCTTATCCAGCAGAGGGAGTAGTTTACCAATGTTGGGAATGGCTTTGGGAATCTGCCCACAGGAAATTTTGTGATAAAAATCATTTAGCTGTTTATTGTTTGAAATATTACATGCCATGAATTACAATGATAAGTGATACATTTATATTTTTTAACATAGTCAATGGTCAGCCACACCTTGCAAATTACGTTTCTGTTGAGAGGATTGAAAAGATGCTAAGGTTGGAATTGGTGTGTTGACTAGTGTTGTAAATATTCGGATGTCTAAACTGAAGACAATGGCCTTTAATTTTGTTAATTTTCTTATTGATCTTGACTTAGATTCATGGAAACACAGAACAGTTTGGGTTGGAAGGAACCTTCAAAGAACATTTAGTGCAACCACCCTGCCATGAGCAGGGACACCTTTCTTTCACTTGATCAGCTTGCTCAAAATACTGTCCAGCCTGACTTTGAGCACTTCCAATAATGGGGCATCCCAACAGCTTCTGTTCAACTACCTTCATGGATCCCTTCCAATTTGCATTATTGGCTGATTCTGTTTCTACACAGTGTAGTGATTAGGCCGTGGAAGGCCTGTCAAGCTGTTCCCTCTACCTGTCTGCCCTGCTCTCTGCCTCTGCAGGGTGAGGGACAACTTGACAGGGTGCATTTTTTGCCTCTGTGCCATGCATGGCTTTTGCTCTTTGTCCACAGCATCTATTTGATTTGAAGCCTTCCTCTTTTTCTTTGTCCCCCCACCATGTTTCCTGAAAAGGATTCAAGCACAAGCTCCACATCATTAGTTTAATAACAGCAAGAGGCCATGTCTGGAAAGGCAGGTGGTATTGCATGCTGTGTTTTGATATTTTTACCAGGCACAAGAACTTCTTGTTTAACGTTTCAAATAAAAAGTCACTTAAATAACTGCAATTTGTCCATATACTTCAATATACTTTGAATGTTCTTGCTGTATGTGAGCTCAAAGTCCAAAAGTAAATGATCCGTGTCCTTTAGCTGAAGATAGCTAAAGGAAAAATGAGAAAAAAAGGTTCATTGGTTATTGTGCGTTGTTACTAAAAGATAATGTAAAATTCTATGATAAAACAATCCTGAAAAGCAAATATTTTTTAGCTGCATTTTGTTTTCAATATTGGTTACCAGATCAATTTTTGCCCAGCTTCCCACTCAACATACTCTTTACCTCACAGTATTAAACTTCGTTTAGATTCCATTTCTTATTAAGTAAATAAAACTATCCAATCTTCTATATATTCTTTTTTTTAATGCACATAAAAAGCAATGAAATTCTCAGTAGGAATTTCTAAAGAAATGCCACTTATTTCGCTGTCCTAAACTCAGTATTTAGAAGTCTTACAATGGAATTATGCTGATACATGCAATATTACCTTTAAAAATTGAATGAAAGGGAACTGATTTTAAAAATGCCTCTATTTTGCAGTACTTTAAAAGATTCTGGTAAACTGTTGCTTATTTTAACAGTTTCATAACTAGATGCTACTTTGCTGTAAATACAAGGAATTAATTTGGAGTTTCTTTTTGCAGGTGCTGCTTTGTGATGTAGTTATTGCTCATCCAGAAGATCTACTTATATTTTTAGAAAAGTTCAGAGAAATAATGGCAAAGGGACTAGATGCTTTCTTATGATACATACTGAATTATTCTGTGTGTTTGTGCTATGTGGTTTATAATATTGCACTTGGACTTTTAAAATATGCTAATGGTACAGTATCTATATGTAGACTGCAACTTAAATTATAATGTTGTCTTTTTGAAAATATTGATGGCATATGATATTACAAAAACAGTAAGACAATATCTCTAAAAACATAGAATATATTTTATTTTTACATCTATGGGTTTGAGGGGATTGGGATTTTTGTTTGGTTGGTTTTTTGTGTACAGTGTGTTTAATGAATATACCTTCCACTTAATGCTCCTCGTTGTTTAGTTGATATCTTAAACCATTACTTTTGTGAAAATCAAAACTGAGGTGATATTAAGTGTTAGAACTTCATTGCTGTCCACACTACATTTACCTATATGAACCAAGGATGTGGCCTTCAAGCACCATTGAGTTATTTCTCATTTTTTCTGTTCTCTGTGTGTTCTTCCACCCTTTTAAATGAAGACAACACAGCATGAGACCAAAAAAATAAGGATTTAGTTTTTGTTTATACTGGAATCTTAGAAAATAATGTGATATTTCTTACTTTAATATTCTCTGCAATTTTCTGGTTGAAGTTTTCCATGAGATGTGAATAATAAATCCTTACTCTTTGGATCCACTCACTAAACAATTGAGTCAGTAAGTTGGCATGCAGTGTGACCGGATTTCTCTTTTGATTATCTCTGTATAACTGTACTCAATTCTGTCTTCAGTTAGTACATCTGTCCTGAATTCACAGCAATTACATTTCAGCTGTTTCCTCTTTTGCTAACTATTCAATTAGTATTCAAATCAGTCCAAAAGTGGAATGCTTGATTTGTACAGTACATATATACAAATACAAACTTGTTGCAGTCAAATCCTCTCAAATATTTTCTTAGGAGTAAGAGCAATACATGAGATAAATCCCAGTATTTTCTGAGGCCCATTGCTTTTTGTACTTCCAAAGGATCATATTTTCTTTTACAGTGATATTTTTAGCCTGTAGTCTTACACCATTCTGGTTTTGTAGAAATTCAGACAGGTTTATTAAAATACCAGTTAGAATCATGTGGTAAATGGCTGATGTAACAATGGGTCATGAAAAAAATTTTGCAAAGAGTAACTAAAATATTTAGTATGTTAAGAAACTGAGTACAGCTGATCAATAAAAGAGTGGATATGAGGGTTGAAAGCCTGAATTTCAGTTATTGAGCTTTTCTTCAAGCACACAATCTAGTTCTGGTTTGTATGCTAATTTAACTTCTCTGTGTAAAAACAGTAGTGTCATTTGGTAGTGAAGTACTTCTAACTATACACAGAAAATTATACTTGAAAGTTCATCACTTCAGATTAGATCCTTTAATTTGCAACAATCAACATGAAAAGGACATGATTTAATTTTTTTGTGTGTCTTAAAACATTAATAAAACAGCATGACTTTGTGTACTGTCATAAATTATTTTTTAGATGACTAAAGAATGGCACTTTTACAGCAGAAACTTAATGAAGCTTTATTTTGGGTAATTATATGTATTTTACACGTACCCCAGGAACATCACAGGAAAAACCTCTTACCAAAGCAGTATTTATGGTGTTCCTTTGTGTGAGGAAAAAGTTTTTGTTTTTAACACAACAACATAAAGAGAGATTACAAACTTAGATTTGGTATTAATTTTCTCTAATGTTATTCTATATGAAAACTCGTCTGTTCTGACTTTGCTCCTTTTCCAAACCTGACATTTCTGTACTTTAATCAGCTGTATTTGTGAGAAATATGGTGGTATACCTGGAAATAAAACGACAATTTCCATTTAGGTCTGAAAGTAGACAGACTTAAATATGTTCTCTTATGCTCTTTCTTTGGTTTTCTGTGCTTGGGATTAGGAAAATCATACTTTATGCAATCTAAATTTTCCTTTGAAAAATGGGGATAATACCTAGATATGTTTTAAAATATGATAATCACAATAAATAAACACATCCACTTATTTCTTTGTTATGTGTATAAAATTTGATGATCATTTATAATTAGGTAAGGTGGGCTATTTTGTTTTGAAAAGCATACAGTTATGATATAGGAGATACAACTCTGCTGGTCTAAATCCTTACTAAAGACCATAGAATGAGAGAATTGGCAGGGAAGTGAATGTTTTCAAGCTGTGCTGTGGTTAACCTCAGTGCAGATTTGTCCAGGGTGTTTTTAGTCATTTTGAATATCACAGGTGTTGGAGATACACCAATCTCAGCAGGCAATATATTCCAGTACTTCATAATCCATTCTACTACAAATATTTTCCTAATACAGTAGCCCTTTTTTATTTAAAAAAAAAANGCACAATCTACATTTATCTCTTAAAAAAAAAAAAAAAAAAAAAAAGAGCCCAAACCCACCACCTATTTTTTTAATCTTCTTGTCTTCTAGAATAGAGATGTGGAAGATTATTCATCTTTCCTTCAGTGCAGCCTTTCAAAGATTATCTCAGCTAAGAGTTTTGTTAATTATCACAGATGTTGGACTGGAACAGAACATGTTCCATTTATAATTTCTCCCTAGTATATGAATTTTTATTCTTTTTTTATATGAAATGAAGGAGATTTTGGCAAATGAATGTAGCCATGGAAAGTCGAATTCATTCAGCAAGTCAGATACAGGGAGATATTTTAACATATCAGCAATATATGACTCATTTGAAATACATTTTTGTTCTAATTCTATTTCTTCTTGCTTAGCCTGGAAGGAAAATGGGACTTTTACCAAAGGTTAAAATTGGTAAGATATAAATTGAATTTGCATTCTGTTACATTGGGATTTTTGTATTGCCAAAGAAGTATGAGTAGCACTTGAGTAAATACATGTATCTAGCACTTTTAAATTATTTTCTATAAACACTCAAATGTCCTCCCACAAATACAGATTTGTATTTTAGTGAAGTACAGATGACGGTAGCAGGACTTAATGGTGCTGGAAGCAAGCAAATTTTTATTGCTTGATACTTCAGAAAATTATAAACAAGTAGAAATTTTATTAAAATTAGTGGATGAATTACTACTGGAAAATATCATCAATGTTTATTTTATTTCAACCATAATAATAAACATCAGATCCATACAGAAGTTTATATTATTGAGCTTGACTGCTTTGAATTTTACAACAAATTGCAGTTTTGTGGATTTTACTTCAGGTCAGAAACTGTATTAAATTACTCATTCTGTTTTACAGTTCAGAGCATGGATAAAAGATAATTTGCTGAAAAGGAATGAGAAAAAATCCAGTAGAAGATGGCTGTAGGATAAGTCCATTATAATGTCCAAATATTAAAACTTATTGTACAGAAGTGGAACGTGGGTCCAGACTGAGAAGGAAAAAAACACATGTAAGTCTAGATAGCTGGTCTGCATAGGACAAAAAATACATAATACATAATCCAAAGTTATGCTGTATAAGTTAAATCTTCTTGGTTCAATGATTTATCTAGCTGTTGTTTTGCAGGATGCCATTCACTGGTTGGGCTGTGACAACTTGATGCCATCAGTACCAGGAGAGGCAGGTCCCTGTGTTCTTTGCTAGGACAGATGATGCTGATACTCTTCTCTCAAGACTGGGCAGTGATGCTGGTTGGGAGGCATTAAGGAAATGGGGTGGATGTCAGAAGTATGGGGTGGAAAGGATTGGGGTGCTTTTCTGGGAGGTGAAGAGTGCAGTGATAGTGTTAAAGCAGGAGGTATCACAGACTTGGGTTCTTATCTTTCATTATATGGAATGCATGATGAGAGGTGAGGATGGAGTGTGAATCAAACTAAGAAAGTCAGAAGACAAACTGGTATCTTAAAATTTTTGTCTGACTTGATTGGGCTGGCTAAAGATGTCCTGTTTCCAGAACATATCAGGGCATTCTCAGGGAATAATAGTCTCAAAATCTGTCCATTCTTAATAGCAATTGCACTGATTGGCTTGACTTCCATAATTAGGTTAGAATGCATATAACTGAGTCATTTTAAAATTGTGTACATTTATATTATGTATACTTTTGTAGACATTTTGAGTCAACTAAGTCACCAAAACACACATTTCTGGTATAATTCAGCATGCCCTGGGATATGTGCTGGGACCTAAGGCTGTGGAACTTTGGGAAAAGCTACAAAATAATGGCTTTATTCATGTGTAAAGTGCAGAGGGAACAAAAATTATTACAGAAAAGCAGGAAGCCTACTGAAATTATTCCATTTTGTATTTAAAAGATTGCGGATTCTGGCTTGTATTTAAAAGACTGCAGTTCCATTGATCCAGAGAGAATTGCAAATCTGTGTGGTTGTCACCTGGTTTCTTTTTCTTGAGCTGTCACTATTTTATTCAGTATGGGAAATGCAGAAAGAGCTCTTCTGTTTGGAAGACAGAGCAGAGTTTTGCTCTAGCTGAGTGCCTGACCATTTGCTACAGAAAGGCTGAGCTCTTTCTCTTTTCCTTTCTCCCTTTGTGATCCTCATGTTCTCTTTTTGGTGGATCCAGAATGTAGATACAGTCTCCTTTAACAGGCGATCATTGGGTGTTGTCTCCTCCAGGCCAAATATGTGTTTGCTCTGAGCATTCACAGACTGTGGAAAATAAGGCACATCTGGACTTTTCAAAGTTCTGGAACTTATGATTAGTGGCCTTTATTGTCTCTGGCACTGTAGATGATGTCTGGTGATGGATCATTTCAAAATTACAGGGTATTTAATAAATATACTTATTAGCACACTATCATTTATTGCTGCTTTCTGTTCTGCTCCTGTGCCAAAAAATTATATGAGTTTTTACTTATGAGTGGACAAGATCTGTCCTCAGGGCCAGCTGGAAACCATTTGCTTTGTAAATTACAGTTTCCTATAAAAGGTCAGTGGTACCACAATACCCTGATGTTGAGTTATTGACAGAAAATGATTGCAGTGTTTTAAAGGTGGCTGCTGTGGTCTTGATACTGAGTTTTAAATTAGGTGGAGTTTTGAAGTTAAGGAAATGATCCATGTATCCAAATTAAACAGACTTTTGGTTAGAAAACTCCATGATGGTTTCAACTATATTTATCATGGATGCAGGTCTTTGAAGAGGTGCACAAGAATAATTTGCTCTTGGAAAGGGCCTACACATATCTATACCTTAAAAAATCTTTGTAAACCCCAACTGCATTCTGAACCAGCTAAATATCTTTAAAATGAGCATGAATATAGCAAAAATTCCAAAAATTCTATGATAAGAACATAAAGCTAGAAAACCTGAAAGAAGTTTATATGAAGTGAACAGAGACAGCTTATTGAACAGCAACATATTTTGAGGAGCAGGCAAATTACCTGAATATATTACCTAAGCAATTAAATGCTAGTGAGGACAGCCACACCATCAGCAATTTTTTTGCTGATTTTTTCATTTCTAGCTAATGAAATTATAATCTATGGAAAGTTGTGTAGCTAATATGGAAATACCCTTCTATAAACCACACTGGCATCTTTGCTGTGGTTTCATGCTGATATCATACTATTAACTTACAGATCTTGACTGCAAAGTTCTTTGGAAATGTGTAACAAAAAATTCTCTTCAGTGACAGGACATAGGATAAAATTAGAAAATGTTTTTGTATTTTTGCTATCAGCCAATTATCAGCAATTTTAAACTGTTGCCATTAGTGTATTATTGTGCAGTTATAAAAGTAATTACATTACAAGCCTGAAGTTTTTTCTTATATAAAAGTTGCTTTAGGAAAAGTGATGAGTGATGTTACTAATTGTGTTCTTTCTGATTTCTTTTTCATACACAGAACTGTACATTTTAAGTGTTGCATATCAGATATTTCAGCATGTGATGGTGTAATTCAGTACTGCAAATGGTTATGTATATGTGACATTTTAATATGTAAATATGTAGAAAATATTATGCAGAAGTGACATCCATGTGTGTTATGTTTGAGTCTTTCAGGTTGCTGTTCTTTTCACTGGCCTAGCTTTAAAGTATCAGTAAATACCATCTTACTAGGACCCCCCTGAGCCTTCTCCAAATGAAGTCACAGGTCTCAGCCTTACTAACAGGGAATGTGCTGCAATTCCTTAGCCATCTTTTTGGCCATTGTTGGTCTCTCTCCAGTATATCCATGTCTCGCATGTACTGGGAAGCCCAGACTGGACACGGTACTCCAGGTGTGGCCTCACTAGTACTGAAGGGAAAAATCACCTCTCTGGATCTCTTGGCAACACTCCTAAATGCAGCTCAGGATACCACCCATCTTCTTTGTTGCAAGGGCACACCACAGGCTCAGGTTCAACCTGGTGTTAAGCAGGACCTCCAGGTCCTCTTCTGACAGCCTGTTTTCAAGCTGGACTGCCCCCAACATGTTCTGGTGCCTTGAGTTGTCCCTCCCCAGATGACAAATTTTGTACTTCTTGAACTTCATGGGGTTCCTGTTAGCCCCTTTCTCCAGCCTGTCAAGGCCCCTCTGGATGGCAGCATCACCCTCTGGTCTATCAGTTTGGTGTCACCTGCACACTTGCTGAGAGTACTCTCTATCTCATTGTCCAGGTCATTAATGAAGATATTAAACACAACTTGTCCCAGTACTCACCCCTGGGATATACTGTTAGTTACTGGCCTCCACCAAGAGGCGCACTGACAAAAAAATCCCAAACCAAAAAACAACAATGACAAATGAGCTAAAACCCTCCAAAAACTAATCATCGTCCTAGACATTAATGTGGTGTTCACAAATAATCAGTACTTGATTCTACTGCCAAATCAAAGTCCTTCTGGACATAAAAAAGTATCTTAGTTCTTCCTGATTCTATGCATGTAAGAACATGTGGTTGAGGGTTTGGAGATTAATTCACTTTGTGACAGCATTTTGCAATAGTTTCAGGTCAGTAATATTTTTCTCAATATGGTTGTTTGGTCCACTAAGCAGGCCAGTGGGCAGGAAAACTAAAAGCCTTTATGCTCTGTGTGAGAGGTTTAGTCCTAGTGTGAACATAAGTGATTCATTAGGAATCACCTGCATCCCAACTGTTACTCACCTATTTTATCATGAAGAGTCTGAAAACATCTTGGAAGTGTTTCCATGAGAAAAAAACTCCTCTGCTGCAACTAGGCAAGATCCCAAAAAATGTTTTTGATTCCTGGCACCGTATTTCTGAAGCAGGAGAATGTTACTGATTGACTCTTTTCTGGACTACAGTTTAATTGAATTCAAATGCATAAAAAGGGAAATGTTTTTATTTTCAAAATCAAAAAGTGTGTTTTTTATGTTTTGAGACTATAATTCATTTATTATTTAATCAGATAATACATGATTAAAATTGTTGATGCAGACTATAGCAATTTGAATGATTTGTTTTAGAAAATGACTGTGTAATTGTGGGTGAGAACAATTTAGTCTCTAGATTGGTGATGAAAAAGAACAACTGGCTAAGAATAAAAAGCATTTTGATCATGGTTTTGGCTTTTATATCACAGGATAAAATAACATTCTCAATGATACCAGTCTGCAAATTGTTTAGTGACAGAATTTAATCCAGTATCATAATGAGTTTTGTGAGCTAATAAAGAAAGCAAGCCAAAATAAATCATACACAGCCACATCACTTGCTTTATGGGTGTTGTACTGAAAAATGTTAAATCCTTCTATGAAATTTTTCTTTATGTATTTGGGTACAAAACAAAAATCATCATGTTTCTTGTGTTTAGTGCTAAAAAAAGTAAAGAACAATTGTGATAGAATTACATCTTGTATACAAATGGCCCTTTCTGTCACATTATTCAACTGATTCATATCTAGTGTTGATTATATCAGTTAGAGTATCACTATGTTGATTGTCATCCATTTTCATTTATCTTACATATCAAAGAAACTAAATTCAATTCTTGTCTCTACAAACCTTGCATTTTCCATTTTTGTTGATAATTAATGTTTTCTGTAGGCTCAAAATCAAATAGTATGACTATTTATATCTACTGAGTGCTATTTTAAACTATTTGTGCTGAATCATATATGACAGTCTACAAGGGCTTTTAGAAAACATTGATTTATAAAGCTGTTTCTTCTAGCTTTGAAGATACACAATAGTTCTTTTTAAGCATTTCAATCAGTATGCTATTGATATTTAAATTAACAACATATGTTTTTATGTTGAAACTCACTGGCTATATTTATCATATAGCCTACTTGTGCCATTCTTTTGAAGTTCTTGTGGATGGTTTAATGTTGCTGCAAAACTATCTATCTTCTTTTGGAGATGGAAGTCATATTGAGATTCTTTTCCTTTGACACTTTTTCAGCTAACAAACTGAGTTGAACTGTCTGTTCAATTATAGGCTACAGATGTGATGAACCTTTCCATTCAAATTTACCCAAGCTACAGCTCTGACTTCATCTTTCCAAATAAATCCAAGGTTACACAGATTTTGGCAGCGTACTTTTATTGTTAACGTTAAAAAAGCAATTATATTAACTGTGGGTTAGGTCTGTTTGTCTGACTAAACATGTTTGTGAGGTTTTCTTGATAAACTAATTATCTGCAATTTTTTAAAATTGTGTTTGTGTACTCTAACTTTGGCCTGTGGTGCATTCATGAAATAGTAGTCTTTGTCTAATATCTGCGTATGAATGTTAATATGTCTGGCTCAGACTGTCTTTGGCAAATCAGTTTGTTACAGTGCCAGAGAATATGAGTGTATGAGATGCATGAGTTATGGCTCAGCTGTTTGTGGTATTCCTCCACCTACTCAGTGATCTTGGAGAATCATTTGTCTTCCATGTGTGACTGGGAACTGCCTTTAAATACTGTCATTAGTATTCATAGTGCAGGAGCTAAAATTTCCTGTGAAGCTTTTGAAGTGTTTTATTTCAAGTATTGACAGACAAATCCATTTTTCCTGTATTCTGCCATGGAAAACATGGCACAAAATATTATTTTCTGTGTATCATGTGGCTGTGTGGAGAGAGGGGCACTGCCTCTGTAGGCACTGTGGTTCATCCCCTAAGGCAGCACTCCTAGGACATGCACTGCATGTCAGGAAGACAAGGCAATTGTCTTCATGCAATTGTATCCTGCAATTAGCCTGCCTATGGACAGAGAAAGAAGAGAAATCAAGTGAGAAGTTGCTGATAAGAGACTTAAAGAGCTTATAAAAGAAGAGGAAGACCCATGATTTTCTTTTAGACATGGAAACTCTTCTGGGACCTTTTTGATTAAATAGTACAGAAACATAGAGATGTCAACATTAAATTTTGTTTTGTTACTGTGGTGTTTGATGGAGGTTGTACTTCACAGTACATTTTTGAGAAGCTCAGCGAAATAGCAATTAACCCTGTAGTGCTGAAGTTTTTATCAATTGTTAATAATTTCCTCCATATGTGTGTTTTCCAGATGTATTGTCTTTTTTCTTGTGCTGCCTCCTTCTGCACTACCTTCATAACTCCTGTATGCTTTTTCTGTTCATACAGTCTCTTCTCAAAGAATTTGCTGCTACTCACTGTCAAGAGATCATGCTAACCTATATTATCCTTGCCTCAAGCTCCTATTTCTATTGTTGTATTCTTACATTATTTGTAGTTGCAATTACTGCAATTATTGTTGTCTATTCTACCACATCCTCAGTGGGGGTGTCTGAAATGCCAACATGCACAAAATCCTGATGTATTTCAGCTAGTTTTTTGAGGAGAGTTTCCCCCAAGCACACCCTTTTTTTTTTAATTACAGGAAACTAAACCACCAGTTGAAAATTTCTGTGTCTATTTTGAAACAGTTCTCTAGTGTCATTGAAAAAATGAAATATGGAATAACATTAAGCAGTAAGGAAAAAAATTATAGTGCATTGTACTTAAATGAATAGAATTTCCAGCTACTCCTGGAAAGGTCCAAAGGCCGTCCAAGGAAAACAGTGCCAAAGACAATTCCAGCATTCAAAACTTCAGAACACTTTTCATTGCTAGAAATCTTTTCATTTGTTGATTCCAGATGTCTAATCAGTCCTGCTCTTAAGTACTGAATTTAATTGGATTTTATTGCACAAGTCTTTCTTTCATGGAGCTTCTGTGCTGACACTGATTTCACAAGGTCACGTGGAAGCCTTTACTTGGAGGATAGTTGTTGAACAATGTTCCTTATTATGTCCCTCCCTCACTTCGAGATTTCATTTAATAGCTGTGGCCAAACATCTTGTGCTGTCAGACATGGGCTGGATGTTCAGCTCATTAACCCTCTTGAACCTTCAGCAGGTACAGCACTTTCTGGTGCCACTGTTTGAAACCCTGAGTGATCACACCCCTCACTTAACTCTGCCTTCTACTGAACAATTATCCTATTTGTCACTGTGTATCTCAGGTTTTAGCCTTGGTCTTAAAAGGTACGTTCATGATGTGTTCGGGAATCCCCAGGGCCTTGAAACAAGAGCAATTTGGCCACTGCTTGTGGTCCTCAGCCTTACCCCACTGCTTTTTCAACTGGTACTTTTTGCTGACCAGGGAGAGATCAGAGACCTCTCACACAAATTTTGTCTTATGTTCTTCTCCAGGATTGTCTTTTCTACCCAGACTTAGCCTGCCTTAAGCTAGTATTTTCTCCCAGCACTGACTCTTTGCAGATATTCACATAACATGCTCTATAAATGCATTTTTTTCCTACTCAGATTTTCACCACTGGCTGTGCTGCCAGTAACAGCTGTTCTGTTGAGGTTTCACTGCCTGTCCTTTTCAATCATACCCTGTGGTTCTGTATTGAAATAATTCTCCAGAACTTGAGAGGAGGAGAACAACATCACTTAATACTTGCTACTATTTGTGGCAGACCTTTTTTTCCTTACTTTCAGCACTTTTAAGCTTCCAGAATATGCCCTATTTAGTGAATGTTACTGGCAAATGGGATTTTTCTCTCTGTTCCATCTTATCAGGATTAAACTTCAATAGTTAAGATAATGTTTAAGATATTTCCAAGAACAGGGATAAGTCAGATACTGTTGTATTTTTGCAATAAAGTTTTTGAAGGATATTGTGGGAGAAATGGCTAAATTATTAGTTTGTCAGCAAAGCACCATTAAAAATATTCATATCTGAATAATGGAGGACATAAAGGAATGCAAATAGTTATGGGATGTGTTTGCTTGGAGATTCTTTGTCATTTTTACCACCTACCACATATCTCCTGATTTTTTGCTTTATGTTGTTCTGTTGTTTCATGTTAGCACTAAAGCAGTGCTTTGAGTGCTTTGTCTTGTAAAACAAAATGTGTGACCTTTGGGACTCGTGGTTAAAGCACCAGGGGAATGCACAAACACCATAATTGACTCCAGATCTTTAAAGGAGCAAACTCGCTCCCTGGAGTCTCCCAGAACTTCTTCCATGATAGTCAAGAGAAATTTAAAGGTTTGGCCCTGAATTTCTACTCTGCACTTATGCATTTCTTAGTGATCTAAGTATATTATGTAGCAAGGAATTTTATCTTTAGTGATATCATCTATTTAGCAGAGGCATTTGTACTACCCTGTTACTGTAGTATTGGGTTGATCACAGGTTTTAATCAATGCATATTCACAAGGAGGTGCTGTAACATGCATTTTACAAATGACCTGAGAGAAAAGTGGACTTAGAGATATGTCCCACACTTCTGAGCTCTCAAAAGCATACTTACCTTCAGTTTGGGTGGGCACTGATGTGCTGGATGCAGACCACAGCATCCTTCATGTGATCCTCGTCGCCTAGAAGTCATGGCATGTAATCTGTGTCCAACTCAGACAACACTATAAAGATTTCAGCTCTGCCTGCCTCAAAAACCAAACAAGGCAATTATGAGCATGTGGAGCTGGATCTTGGGAACCAACCATGTCTTGGCTACTTATTGTTTTAAGGCAGCTCAGGTATGGAAGAGGCAGAGGCTGAGTAATTTGTTGAAGACTGAGGAGGTAAATCAGCAAGTGGAACCCATCTTCTGTGTTTGAATCCTAATTAGTGTAACAACTGCCATTCCCCTTTTTCTAGAATTGTATTTAAGGTTAGTCTTAAGTTTGGTTTTTTGGTCTACAATAAAACAACAGGGAGTCAATATAAAAATCTTAGAAATGTTTTCTGGGAGTATTTCAGGAAACTGATAGATACAAAGAACTGTCAATACATTCAAGAAAAACGTGTCTTGGTCACAATCCTGCAGTTATTTCTGTGTGAACACATAAACTGTGTTCATACATAAGACAGCTCCTCCCCACCATATTATGTACATTTGTCTATCGATTTTTACTGTATGGTTTCAAATATTTGCCAAAACATTTCACAAGAGTGTCCAGAACAAATTGTCAAAACCAATTACTAGATGAAGGATGCTGTCGAACTAATGTCATTCTGTAGTTATTATCTGCAATAAAAAGACATCTTTGTGGGCAGATAGTCCTACAAACCAACAGAATAATTAGAACAAATGTAAACAGCATGTTTTTCTTTTTCAAAGTATCAAATATTTATACCTACTAAGGGAAAGGGTTCCCTTATTAGCCTATCACAGTGACAATTACACCATGCTTCTTTACTGTCTGAACTGTTTGCTCTTTGTGTCGTTCCCATTCCTCGTCCTCTTTGTCCAGATCAAAAGTTTCTGGGTAAATGGGAAGCTTGTCTTTTGGGCATTCCTCGTAGTAACTTCGAACATATTTTCCAACAGACCATCCTTTGTATTCCTCAGGCATTTTGCATTCTAGGCCATTGTAGTGGACATTGTAGTGATGCTTCAGCCAGTAGAAAAGATAATGTATGTTGTAATCACATCTCCAAGGATTCTCTCTCAGCCACAGTATTTTCAGAAAGTAAAGATCTTCCAATACTCCATATTCAAAATTCTGCAAGCTGTTGTTTGATAGATCCAGCTCCTCTAAGTTATTGAGGCCTGAAAAAGCAGCTAATCAATATAAAAATAGTTATTGGTACCTTATAAAGTTAACTTAGAAAAAAAACATTCATATCTGTGTCAGGAGGAATATGCATATCTAGAACAGGAAAAACACTTCATGATTTTACAGTTACTGGTTGTTTTTTTGTTTGGGTTTTTTTGTTGTCGTTTTTGTTTGTTTGTTTTTGGTTTTGTTTTTTTTGCTAAAGCCTACAAAAGGATTTCTCAAACACAGAAGTTTAAAATATGGCACGTGCCTTCACAAGTGAGAAATATTAGGGGAGTTGCACTGCTGGTAAAGCTATAAAACACTTCATGAGTCTGCCTGAGTGTAGAATAGAGGGAACAGAGGTGGATGAATGCCTGATTTCCTCATTGAATCCCACTGTTATTGTCAAGATACAGAAGTAGGAATATGGAAAGTTATTATTAGACAATGTGGAGGATCAGAGGTTTGTGTTTGTATATAGATATTTGTGTGCATGTATAGAACCTTCAAATTAATGTTTTAAGATTTGGAATGGAGTAAACATGAAGCTTCATAGAAATGCTTGTGAGTTATGTTTCAGCAAGCAGTTCATACTCTTTGCAAGAATACTCTTTCATTTAATAGCAGAAGTCTAAATTTAAATAAATCAACTGTGTAATGTTAAACATCATACGTGCCATTTTACTGGTATTACCACTTTCTGTTGCTGTTTAATTGCCAAGACGGTACAAGATAAGGCCTTTTTTGCTTGATACATTTTCTCTCTCTTTCTCTCACCCAGTTTATGTCTGCTTTCATAATTAAATCCAAATGCACGTAGGCTGTAAGCAAATTGCCAATAAGGGCACTTGAGTTCTAATAAGCTATAACATGAAAGAAATTATATGTAATGATTTTTAATCAAAAAGAGTTTAAATTCTTTAGTTTTGTCTGTTAGTTTATTGTACAATATAATTGAAAAATGGCCTCCTTATATGACATGTTTTCTTAGATGCAGCAGAGATATTTAAACAATCATTCAACTACTTAGCATTTTGGAAAACTGTTCCCCTAAACTGTTCCAGAATTACCTTTTGCACTTGGTTTGTTTAGTATTAAGAGAGGGCAGCCAAAATGTGTCTTTCTCTATTGATTTTCATGGTGAATATACTTCAGTGCAAACCTTTACTCTATGAATTGAAAGGTACAAAAGGTAAAATTTGCACCAACTTCTAGATTTTTTAAATCCTCCTCCTCCCCCCTCCCCCCCAGTTTATATCTGATAGAGACAGTATTTATTGAAAGAGAAATTTTTTTAAATGAGTATTTAAAATTTTTCTTACCAGGATCAATGTATGTTATTCCATTACTGTTTAGATTTAATATCTTCAGTTCACTGACATCTTCAAACTCCTTGGCCCGTAGCTGTCTAATTTTGTTGTTGGACAAATCAAGTTTAGCTATATCTGGAGGTATGTTACCTGGAACTTTCTTTAAATCTTAAAAAATTAAAAAGACATAACTTGTATCAGCTTTAGATTACTCATACGGCTTAGGTATCACAGTTGCATGCCAGAAAGAGTATTGTCAGTCTAACATTGTTTCTTGTTTTCTTTCCCTTTTATCGCCTCTACTGGTGCCCCTGTGTTTTTTCAACTTCTGAATTTCATTCTTTCTTTACTTGCTCCTTTACATTTCACGTGAAAATTCTCCTCATTAGTGCTTATAGTAAAATCTCTGTGATTTATATTTTTATTTTAGTAGAACTAGACCATTCACATAGGAATAGGGTAAGTAGTGAAAATATTATATTAATATAAAAAATGTGTGTGAAGGGTTTGATTGCTTAAAGAAAAGAAACCAGAGTAACTATATAAAAAAAAACATATAAAAAAGGCAGAATGGCTTTCTGTCTGCTTCTCTCTCCTATCATTGGCATTTCCAAAGCAGCTGAGCACCTCTCAGTCATCAGTGCCCATATCCTTACAGTGTTCTTGCAAAAGAACTCCAAAAAGAACAGCTCCTACTCCAGTAGTAAGGGCCTATTCTTGGGAAGTGCAGACTGTGGCTTGAACCCTCTCAGGGTAATGTCAACAAACCTAATCTCCAGGATTATTATATTTGCTCAATGAGTATTCTAATCCTGTGCTGTCATAACAAGGAAATGTGCAGTGTCTCTTATTTGACCATCTTTGAATGAAAGCAAGTAGTTTCTGGGTCTGTGCTGGAATCTGTGTGGTCACTGTGCTTCTGAAGTTCTGAAGATATCTAATGAATCAGGTATTTTTGAGACTAAAGAAACATACCAGAGTCCTCCTGCCTTATATCTGATTATGAGCAGAGCTTTGGTTTTACAAATACATAAATATTATAACTACTCCAGCGTGCTGTGGTTGGATTGCTTCCTGCTTCTGCAGATGTCAAAGTTTCAGGGCCTATTTATCACCAAATGAATGCAAATAATGCTTGAATTTAGAGACTTGGAGAGTTTGGCAGTACTAGAAAAAGATTTTTTTCAACTGTCCTTGAAAATACAAGTTCTTTGCAGAAATGCAAACAAGCTGCTTTTGCTTCCTTATTTTTTTGTAAAACAGAATCAAGGGCATAGGGTATTTCATTCTGGAGTACCAGAAGGTCTGGCATATCACTGGTCTGATGAGGTATAAGTAAATTATTAAAAAAAAAGAGAACATACATATGGATAAATGTATTTTAAGATGCTTCTTTCATGAGCTTTCTGACATTAACTGAAAGCTTATTGTCATACTTCTTTAGACATCCTTAGTAGTGGTAGAGTGAGTGTTTGTCATTCCATTCCCTCCATTGTAAAGGAATAATGGATTGCAGATTTTCATGTCATCTTACTGGTTTGGCAACTGATGCACTTCTTCTATTCTGAATCCTTGTCCATGCAGATTTAGAGAAATGTTTGTGTTTTCCCTGGATTTTGTGTGCATTATACTCCTATTTTTGATAAAAATTCCAGTGAAATTGTGCATCTGCTGTACAATAGTCATATACAAAGACAGTGAGTACAATGCTTTCATCAAAGATTATCATATGTTCAGAAATGCCAAATATCCATGGAATATCTGCATCCAGCTGTCAAGCATGTGCACAGTAGATCTAGTACTTCCCAAAAAGTATTGAAACATTCTCAGTGTGTCCATGCTAGGCATGCGGAAAGTTCTGGATTGATTAACTTAGCTCTTGACCTGAAGGAGGGAGTCCCTGTACCCTCTAGTACCCTCTTGTAGAGGTTGAAATAACTTCATTTCTCCATTATTAATATTAAAGACAATAAACCATGTTTTCAAATACTATAAACCCCTTTGAAACTCCTGTGAAGATCAAACCACATTGACTGTTTCTATGAACGTAGAGAAAAAAGTAAAAATTTTTTCCCCAGAAGTTTTTGGGTATATTTGTATATTCAGTTCATCTCTTTGATACCACTAAGTGGGGAGAGCTGTAAAGTCAGTCTTTCCTTTTATTAGGATTATAATTCATGCCTGGGTTTTGTTCAGTAACAGTTTACTGAATAATAATAGGGATATTATTAAGATCCTATGAAGTATAATTAAGATCTATAATCTAATAATTAACATCCTATCTACAAGCAAAGATAAAATAGGTGAATATTTAAAAAAGAAATAAAAGCAGCATAAATCATTAATAAAAAGATGTAGTAGCTGCATGGCAAAAGAAAAATTGAGCCAGAGGGACAAGAAAGGAATTTATAGGGTGAAAAAAAGTAAAGAACACAGACCATTTTTATGACATACATAGTACATAAACTATGTAATCAAATACTGAAATCATTAATCCTTGATACTTAGAAATTACCTCCTTATACTGAATTCTGAGCTTTTCTCTGGCATAAAGGTGCAAGATTAAGGGCATACTGAGGTTTTTACATAAAATCAAGTTACTCTTAAAGCAAATAGAAGTTCAGCTGAACAAAACATGCAGGCTAAGCTCTGCTAAAATTGGGAAAAAGGTCTCACAATGTCAGCTTCTTCAAGCAATGCTTCTTATTTCAGAATTGTTATGTTAAAGAATGATTTTCCTCTGAATTGTTTTTTTGTTTGCTTTGTTTTGTCATGGGATAAAATATGGGAAATATAAAGGACAAATAAATGTGCATTGTCGTGTTGATGTATACCCCATCTGGTTTACCCTTAGGGCTTAACTGTGGCTCTTAGGGGCCTGAGAAAGATTTAGAGATGGAATGGATCCAAGTGTCTGAAAAACATTTCTTGAAGTCCCTTCCACTTTGAATTGTTTGCTGGATGCTGGGAGGAAGAGCACAGAGGAGGGATTTCTTCATGAACAAAACCATACAATTTCTTCCCTTAGTAGAAGAAACCTCGTGCAGCAAATGTGAGGATGCAAAGCCTTTCCTTTGCAATCAGGTTCCTCTGGGCATTGAAAACGGCTGGCTGCTCCAGTCCTGCTTCACAGCTCACTTCTGTCAAAGCTGTTGTTTATAGTTGTACAATCAGACTAGTAACTGAAGTAATATGCTCAGTTTTATTCCTGTTGGTTTCTGTTAGATACTTACATTACAGCACTAAGGAATACCTGTGGAATCTGGGTTGCAGAGCAGAAGTAAAATGCGGGAAGAATTTCTACTTATTGCTGGTAGTTACAAGAGAAAAGCAATTAACAATTTCAGTTTAACTAAAGAGTACTAGTATTAAGTTCACTTGCAGTAAATAATGTGTGAATAAATGTAGTAAGGGTTAACTAAATAGAATATTAAAATCATTAATTTGGTTATAACGACAGATACAAACCTTTTCTTTTGCAGTTCAGAGTTGTCACTGGAAACACATACATGTGGCACAAAGAGGAATCAAATTCTGGTTTGACAGGTTCAGGCTTCTCCCGTTTTATGTTTTTGGGATCCTGCCTGTCGTCTTCACTACATAGCTGATCAGCTTTTATCTGCTTTAGCTTTTGATTTTTCAGTTCTATTGGGTGCACACATTTGGCATAATTTCCCAAATTCCTGTTTGTTGGAACCTGTAGCATTGTAACAAGGGTTTCTAGTTCACAGCTGCAATGCCAGGGATTGTCATAGAGACGTAGGTAGTTTAGATTGGGTGTATAAATAAAAATCTCCTCAGACAAAATCTTAATTTGGTTATGCTGAAGTAAAAGTGTGGTAAGTTTATCCAAACCATAAAAAGCCTCGCTCTCAATTTTTGATATGTCATTCTGCTGTAAATCCAGACTCTTCAGTGCTTTATACTTGGAAAACATATTATTCTTTAATTTACGAATCCTGTTTCTTGCTAGCAGCATGTGTTTTATATCCTCTGGCCAATCAGGTGCCACGAAAACCAATTTTCTTTCCTGACAATCTAAGTATTTCTCATGAAGATAAGTGTAAA
This sequence comes from Illadopsis cleaveri, assembly GCA_013399915.1. Lineage (NCBI taxonomy): Eukaryota > Metazoa > Chordata > Aves > Passeriformes > Timaliidae > Illadopsis > Illadopsis cleaveri. Next base: position 742,103 of record VXBB01024394.1, read on the forward strand.
TATCACATGTGAGGCCTTGGGCATTGCGCTTAACAGTGCTAGATGCTCTCCTTAAGATGTTTTCCCTTTCATTGTTTCTCAAACTCCTATTCCTTGTCCTCCTACAGTCAGATGCATTACAAAGAAGTAGTAGTAATATAATAGTAACTACTTGCATCCTGACATTCAGCTGGCCCCAGTTATCTTCTGTGACAGCTGGAACACTTGAAATTTTTGGATAGTCTGAATCAGTGTTGTACAGATCTGAGGAGGCACAGCTGGGGTACGTGGGATCCCTGTGTTGGAAGAAAAGTAAATATTAGAACAGATGAAATGGGCATTTTCATGGAGGATTGTATACAATATACAGTCAAGTACTTGATCCTCACACTACTTGAAACTTCATCCTTTGAAGATTTAATATCCTCTCTTTTTGTTTGTTTATTAGTTTTTACTGACTCTGGTCTACTGTTTTTCATTATGTTTGAACATGGGAAAGTATATGGACCAATTTCTCACTGAACTTTGTTAGGAGATTCTCAGCTGGATGCAGATATCCCATGTGTACAGGAAAACAGCATCAGGCTGGACCTTTTTGTATTTGAGTTAATCTTGGAAGATGAGCTCAAATGAGGTGTTTGAAGCTGGTCTTTTCTGACATCCTGAGTGCTGAACAACTGCAACACACACAGAGGCAGAGCAGGGAAAGCCATCCGGTCCCCATCAGACTCCCAGTTTTAGTTTGCACTCAAGGGTGGGCTTGTTTTCAAGTCATTTTCTCAGAACTGTTTGCCCCAGTTTTTGGGCTTTTGTGCTTTCATCTCAGTAGTCTGCTGTGACCATGGTTCAGGGTATTGGCCCAGATAAATTGAGCTTGTATGGGGAATTCTTACATTTATGTCTTACACTGAGAATTTAAACTGTTCACCTTTAATAAGATGGGTTTTTTGCTTGGTTTTTTTGTTTGGGGTTTTTTTGTTTCTTTTGTTTGGGTTTGGGTTTGGGTTTGGAGTTGGTTGCTTGGTTTTGGGTTTTTTTAGGTGAATTAAAAAATTTGCAAGACTTAAATATCTGTGAATGCCAGGGATTAAATATAAGAACTACAAAGTCTTTCTAGAAATTCTAATTTATACCAAGAAGAAAGAATTTTTCAAGTGCTATGGCTATTTGGGTTACAAATCTTTCTGATAAAAAGTAGAGACTCGTGTTCTTAAGTACTTTGAAAATGGAGTTTAGTAGGATTCAGAGATAATCAGTGAAGTTCTTATTGGTTTTCTGCAGTACTAGGGCAAAATGACATATTCAGTCTCAATTAATTTTGGTAAACAGGCTTCAAAACTTCACCAACCTGGGAGGAGGGCTTTGTTGTTATTATAAACTTGGAGTTGTCAACAACAATACATTTTAATCCTGTATTGTTTACAACTTCCTTTATTCTTTCAGTAGCCATTTGGGCTCTAAAAATGTCTCATTCATTTTCTTTATATGTTTAAGAGCTTTAATTTGAAAGGTGTCTAAGAATGCAATCACCATTGTGTATTTGTCCATTTTTTTCTCAGTTTAACATTTTTAATTTTATCTAGCTTCCATTAACTTTCTTTAATGTTTTTCCATTGCTCTTCCTTGATGGAAACAACAATGTTTGACTTTGCTTTAATTAATCATTTCTTAGAAAAGGCAATTTTTAATGCAATTTTTCTTATAATAAATCAATCTAAGAATAACATTAATATTTTGTTCAGAAATTATGTTTCTTAACATATTCATTTATTTATAGGCTATTTCTAGTGTTTAGTATATAAAAAAGTAATTTTGCATTATTTGTAGTCACTTTTTAGTGAAGTGTACATCCAGTGTTCTAGCCCAGAAACACCAATATTTGCATACAAGCTTTTGAAAATCATCTTAGGTAAAATGCAGTTTAAGAACTTCCAACGAAAATGGTTTTGGATAGTCAAGTTAGTGATACAAGGGCTGCTTTTCTCCCCTTATCAATAGATCTAGTAATTTCATCATAGAAAAACTATCAAATTAATGAGGAATGCTTTGCCCTTGATAGACTCATGCTGGCTGTTCGCTGTCACTTTTTCATCCCTCGTGTGGTTGGACAGGGTTTCACGGAGGAATTGCTACATAACCTTCCCAGGGACTCAAGTGGAGCTGACTGGCCTGTAGTTTCTTGGACCTTCTTCCATTTCCTGAAAATGGATGTGACATTTCCTATCTTCCAGTCATTAGGAATCTCCTCTGACTGTCATGACCTTTCAAAAATGAGTGAGGCCTCTCAATGACAAGAGACAGCTTTCTTCCTCTTGGATGCACCCTGTCTCATCCCATTTCCTCAGATGCTCCCTGACATTAACTTCTTCTACCATGGGTGCTGCTTCACTCTCACAGACTCTGCTCACAGGCTCCAGCCTGGGAAGCCTTCAGACAAGCCTTAGCTGTAAAAACCAAGGCTAAAAAGTAATAGAGTAGTTTGTCCTTGAAGATTAAGCAGTTCTCCTGGGCCCCTTTGCCCTCCAGAGCTGTCTACAGTGAGATCCTGTTAAACAGATGCCTAAACTAACCAAAATCTGCTTACAAGTTCAGGGTTTTTTTTCTCCTACAATTTGTCCAGTTTTCTTCTGTCTGGATTTTGAACTTCTCATTTTCTCATTTTCATGGCTGCAGTAACCAAAGCCATTCAAGTTCACTAAAGTTCACTCAAGTTCACATTCCCTCACCTGTTGAAGAACATATTCCCTAGACCACTTGTCAGTCAGCTGGATCAAGATATTGTCTTCAACATACTCTAGAAGTCTCCTGGATTGTTTATGCCCAGCCATAATTTCTGGCAGCAGATATGAGTGGCTAAAGTCTCTCATGAGTAACCAGGATAGACAAGAGTAAAGTTTTCTTCAGCTGCCCAAAGGTTTCATCCACTGTCTCTTCTTGATCAAGCAGATCAAGCAGTCTGCAGCAGATCCCTACCACAATGTAATGCTCATAGGTCTGGCTTCTAATCATTACAAATTAGCTCTTGCTTGACCTTGTCACCAATTTCAATGCAAAGCTCCATGCATTCAGGCATGATTTCGCATGGAGTGCAGCCCATCCTCACCTTTCTGGGCTGTCATTCCTAAGTATTCTGGAAGCTTTCATTGCGCCCCTTCAGTTGTGTGTGCTATCTCTCTGCATCTCTGGAGTCCCAGTGAAATCACAGCTCTGTACCTGTGCATGGACTGCAGTCCCTGCTGGTTGATTCCAAGCTACAAGTGTTTGTATTCAGACACTTGAGATAGACCCCTTTGTGCTGCTTTTGCATGGAAGGTTTCAGAGATTTTCCTCCTCACTATTCCCCCAGCTTTCTCACCAATCCCTGTGCCTTCACTCCTTTCCAGGTCATGGTTATCTTCCATCTACATACCTATTTTTACTGATATATCTCCTTTCTCAAATCCTTTGTTGCAGCAATATGTTTCAAAAGCACAAGTTTTCCTCTTTAGGATTGGTTGGTATTGAATTTCCAGTTATCTGGATGGTCCTTTTGCCTGATAACTGAAATAGGGAAAAGGTGATCACAACGTGGAAAATGACACAGGCTCAACTATTACAGTTTCATGTACAGGTACTGACTTTTTGCTTTTGCATTATATTGACATTTATTGTGAAACATTTATCATACTAGATTTGTTCCCATTATATAAGAATGGAACAATATGAGTAGTACCTGTTCTGCAGGTCAATAAAACATGGAAGCCTTATAATTATTCAAGTTTAATGTTCTACTTAGAAGGTAGAACTGAACAGGAAGCATTGTGTAAATTCTATTCTATTCTATTCTATTCTATTACTAGTTGGGGAAATATACCAGAGTTCATGGAGAAAATTCACCAATGGTTTTAGATACCTAGACTGGGTAACAGTAATCTTGGAATAGCAAAGTGTGTTAACATGTGCCAGCCTTCAATCATGTGATAAGTCCTTTGTGCTCTGTCGGACTGTATAGAGTAGGTATCTTTTAAAATGATAAAATGACCATACTTCAAGTTAGTAGCAGTAGCATCACATCTCTCAGTATTCTACTTTGAGACTTCAAAGAAAATGGCTGAGATGTACAGAAATTATTATGATGATTTAAAGATACTTACTCAGGTTTCTTCCCTTGTTACATACAAATATAATTTAAGTATACTTATGGGTATTTTTTATTATTCAGCCTGTTTAAATCTATTTAAATCTTTTGTGTAGAGATAATACTAATGGAGATCTACAACTATTGACAAAGTAAAATTAAAGAGAAATATGGAAGTGTGTTTGTTTTAATCTTGCAGGAAATTTAGAGGCATGTGTAATAGAAATACTCTTTTTTGGGTGATTTGTAGGATTCTGTCTGCTGTACAAAGTGAAAAAAAATGCCCCATACATTTCATCTAGATAGCAGTTCCTTTTAGTATATCTAAAAATATATGCTAGATTCCCTTATGTATTGTACAGAGTTTCACAGAAACTTTTAAAAGAAAATGCTATCCAGAAATTTCTTGTGCATGTCCAGTTCCTCATGATGATGCAAGAAGTTTGGAAGTTAGATGTGTTCTTAAACATTTATTAATGAAAGAGAGGATTGTGGATAGGTGCACTATGTGAGCCGAGGCCTTGTGTGACAACTGACAACAAAAGAAAGATTTATTCCAAACTGATATTTGGAAGATCAGTGAGCTGAAGTCAGAGAATTTACAGTCTTACAAAAGTCTGCCATTCCTGTTTCAGAGGTATCCCTAGAGAGTCAAGGTCTGCCTGGCAAGGAGAATTGCTGGATTTAAAGCTGCCATGGAAGAAATGAGGTGAGCTGTTCACAACAGCAGTCATCACAAAGATGTACACGGATTTGAAGAGTAGCTGTACATTGTTTCTCTTTCCTATGAGGAAAACAAATGTATGTCTTTCAAAAACATCCCCATGAAGTTCAGAAACATGTTTTCCTTTGGCATTTGCATAATACATTTTGACTTTTGTTTTTCTTAGTCTGAAATGCCATATCCTCATATATCCAACATTTGTTTTGGCAAAGTTTTGTACTAGTGTCTCCAATGCTACCACTCATCTCATTAGTATTATTTTTATTCCAATCTGCATTTTTTCCATGTTGGCTGATATTTTGTCTTTTTAGATTTCCATATATTTATGCTGAAGTTTGGAACATCATTTTTTGGATGTGTACATAGCAAGGAAAAATTCTCAACTGACAAAAGACCTTTTGCAGGTATCTTCTACCTTGTTAATATGAAATTTTCCTAGTCACACATGATGCTTTTGATTTAAAACCATAAGATTACGCTCTTTGTATAGATGATTTTTAGACAAAAAACAAAACTCATTGTTCCTGAGATAATGGGGATGTACAAAAAGCTGCTGTCTTGTGAAGAATTTGATAGCAGACAAATTTCATGAACATTTCACATGGCAATCCCAAAAGCATTAGTTCAGTGGGTCCTGTGTACTATTGTAACTAACACAAAGTGCTTAGAGGTGGCAGTATTGCATTTCATAATGCTGCATGTGAAGTTTGCTGTGGTGTATCAGACATCCTTTAGTGGAACAAGGAACTATGAAGTGTAGGGGTCATTTTTTATTCTCTCCATACTATTCCATACAAGCATTTTAGCCTCCATATTGCACAACAGAGATGATCAGTTAAAGTTTCCCTCTGAAAACTTCTGTCACATATGGTAGACATGAGCATTGTCCATCAGGAATAAATCTCAGAATGTGAGTTTGTCAGATTGCTTTAAAAAATGATCCTGAGATTGCAAATGTCAAAATTAATTGAAAAACCAGTATGACAGAATTCCTGCAGAATTTGGCTGTAACACAAAGGAAGGATTTTTGGTAGTCTCCTTGAGTTTTAAGGAAGATGTCACTTTAAAAAATGGAAAAGAAGGCATGTGTTAAAATTCCCAGATCATTAGAAATTGGTCATAGGAACAATAAAGGAAATCACCATCTCTTTCTCTTCAAAGTTACTATGAGGTTTTGATCACAGTCTTCAAAATGCAGTAATAAAGGCTTACCTGTATTTTAAATTGTGCAGCCTCGCAACAACATATACATTAAAAAGATTTAGAGCTACCAGAGTATTTACCCCAGTCTCTTAATTTATTATCTATTTTATCAGATATGTTTGGAAGTATACTTCTCCAAGTTTTATTTTCCCCCACTCTTTTCTGTGGGATATCACACTAAAATGCAAAATAGCTCAAGCTTCTCTGAGGAAAGATACTTTTACTTTTGTACTTAATATGAATGAAACATTTCCATTTCAAAAAAAAAGGCACCACAAATAACATATATCTTTATATTCTAATATCTGGTTCTAATGCACATTGTCGGGTTCTTTTCATTAAATGTAATCTTATATTTAATTTCTTAATATTTTTGTAATTTTTTTTTACAATGGCATTCTTTTTACACTTCCTGTCTCTTTGCATTTGTGTTTAGCATGTTTCCCCACTCTATATTGAAAGCATAAAGTCAGTTCCAAAAGTCAGTATGCCACTCCTTAAGCAGTCAGCTCCTCAGTGGGAGTTCCCATCTTCTTCAAAATGCCTGATTTTGCTGACTTGCAGAACTGCCTGACTACGACTAAATGTCTACCAGAGCAGAAGGTTCTAATTCTCGGTTTTGATTTTCTGTATGCTTTCATTTGTGGTGCTTGTGGTAATTGTTATTTATTCCAGTTAGAAACGCAGTTAAGTCAAATGAATGGTTTTCAGTACGATATAAACCTGCAGATGGAAATTCAATAATTTCAAAGTATAGATACTTGATTTTACAGTGCTGTTGATTAACATTTTCCACTTACACAATTTGCTTTCTTGTAACTAATGTTTAGTATAAAGAAATTTTTTCCAAAAGAACTGATCAAAACCTAAAATTACATGACTCAGTTTTGTAACTCTTTCAGTTTTTCAGATTCTTTTAATAGTACTCTTCTAAGTAATTATATTACTTGAGAAGTTTAAACAACACATTTCTGCTTTTAGTGTCTTTTGATAGAGATCTGGTTTTCATTTCCAGCAGGCACGGCTTGTAAAATCAATGGCAAAAGCAGTCCAACAAACTTACACTGAAAAGTCATACTTGCAAAGTATGCAGAAAGAAGTTCCAATTAGTTAAAAAGTATGCTTTTGCAGATAACTTTACAATGTTACTGGTTTCATGTGGTGAAATATCTTGCCTGATAGTACTATTCCCCACTAATTTGCAATAAAATAGCAGAGGAAAAACTGCTGCAGAAGAAATGGACATTCAGACTTCAGCAAGTAGATAACTCTATTTCATACTGAAAATCTTTTCTTTAAAGTAATTTTCAGAAAACTTCAACTATGGCATTTTATATTCTTTTGATTCTCTATTGTGCCCTTGTAACAAATTGCTCTGTTGTTTTTTGTGGGTTCTTTTTGCAAAGCTTCCCCAGTTTACAGTAAATGAGTTTAGCTCACTGCAAAAAATTCACAGACAAAGGTTTACCATACCTGGACTTTTGAAAAGGCTGTCACAAGATCATCTGTTTGGAAATTCCAGGTTGCATTCAGGTTTGTAGTTCACGTCTTTCTTTCATACTGTGAAGCAGAGGATCCTTTATATGACTGGCAGCATCCTGCATTCATGGTATACTGAGGTTGAGCAAGCACTGCAGCAGCTTTCCAGGGTTTTGAATTACATGACTACAGCTGTTTAAGTTTTACTAAGGAATAATAGCACTATAGGTTTGGATCACTTCCAGCAAACTGTCAGATCTATAAACAGCTAGTACTTACTGCATAATGAGAACAAGGCTTGCTTTTTGTAGCCATAAATAGACTAATTGTGTGTCTTGATTTGTTGGGTGTTTATATCTGGAGCTATAAAAATGCAGTTTTTACTAAGATATCAAAAAAAATCAAAGCCACTCTGTGCTGGAAAAAAATACAAATTTACAGTTGATTTCCTGAGAAGGAAGTTAATTAAAAAGTGAACTTTTGCTGCAGTTTTACATTGACTTAATATATAAATTGAAGTGGTATTTATAACTGCAGTCTAAAAATAGTTATGATTTGGATTATTTTAGTATCTTACTAAACTTGTAAAGAAAACCAAGGTTTTAGAATGGAGTACTATTTTAGAAACTTTCAAATATTTACTGTATCTTGAAACATATTCCAAAATCAATATGAAATGCCAAATTGTAACACAATGAAAGTCTCCTAATGTTTAAGTAAAGACTCACACATAAATTTCCTTATACACTGAGAAGATTCTCCATATACCAAAATACCTGTGAAATGATAGAGATGGAGTGAGAGGAATACAACAGTTTAACTTTCCATCTAACAAAACATTTTCAGAACAAAGGATGAGGCAGACGGGGCAACAGTCTTGTTCTGATTGCTCTTTACTGAGCATCTGTTTCTTGTTCATGAGAATCATGCTGAGATTGTTGTGCAGTGACAGTGTGAAATTTGAAATGAGGGCTGAGGTTAGAGGAAAGTTAAGAACTACCTACCTCTGAGTAACTTTTTCAAAATGCCAGTAATTGGTTCTGTTTTCCGAAAGCATCATTCCTGCTTGTTTGGAAGTGTCATCATGAGCTGTGGGGATCAGCCTCTAGAAAGCATGATCTAATAGTACTCAGGGAGAAGTGAGCATCATCAAACAGGCGAAAACCACAATCCTCCCCTACCAGAGGACTGTGGGTTTGCTTGCCAGGATATTTGAGAGCCCTGAAAGGAATTCCACAGCTTTCTCCATTTTTGGATCCTGGAACAGATCTTAATCATTAAGACCAAGTACTTAAGTGAACAGTTAAAACAAAAAAAACCTATCAAATTGCATCAGAGTTGGATAAAAGGATTTTAAAAATATCTTTTTGCCCTCACTGGATGAACTAAACCAAAGGGAAATTTTGTAAGACTAGCATTTCAGAATTAGTTGGAAAACTGTAGAGGAGTTGTACTATTAACATTGAAATTATGCTTAAAATATTCTCTAGAATTTGTATTTTTCATGGTTTTTTTCATGTTTCTTGGTTTTTTCTTTCATTTTAACATTAAAGTTCTTTTTATATGAGTTGTTCTATTGCCACTACTTCTGTAGGAATTGAATGTTTATTTAGAAAGCCCATCTGTACAAATGTGTGATTATGTTAAGGATGGTGTGATTAAGGATTGAGGCATTTAATTAGCTCATTAAAACACAGGCAGTAAAGTAAGAATTAAGCAGACATTTTCTAGTTCATTGTTGCAAAACAAGGCAATCTTTTCCTTGACTATTACGTTCATACATGGTAATAGTACTGGACAAATTGGAGGCATGGGGGTTTTTGATAAAATCAAGGTAATTAAGATTTTCATAAAAATATAGAGATTCTCTTGTGTCTTGTTCAAAAGGTTTGAACCTATCATACCACTGACATTCTCAGAGCCTCACCTAGAAAGCAGAAGATCTCTTTGTTCTGCTTCTGAAGCTGAACAGTATTGGTGGAAAATTTTCTGCTATTAGACACAAAATTGGAAAGACCTGAGGGTATAAAGCAATTGCATGTCATGGCCAAAATGTGTTACAGCAGTCTGTCACTTGCTGTAGGTTACAACAGCTGGATAGGAGAACACAATCCACTGTGAAAATGAAATTTGTCCCTTTTGTTTCTTGACATCTGCTTTGCAGGGGTGTTGGGGAAGCCTACGTGTAGACTTCACCAGTTTCCAACATCTGTGTTCCTCCTGCTCCAGCTTCATTGGGAGAATTCTCATTTTGGCAAATTCTGGCTTCTTCAGGCATATCAAAAGAAAAAGGGGCCATCACTTGGGGAGCAAATCTGAGCTATGTTCTTTATTTATTGAAGAAGGGGATGATTGTTTACATTTCCTGCATAGAAACTTGTGTGACTGAAGAATACTATAAGTTACAAATGCTCTGTTATTTATTTTAGAAAAATGCTAATTCAGGAACATGTTAATATAAGCTCTTTTTTGGACAATGAAAAATTAAAAGAAAAATCACATGTGGACTCAAGCCATCAATGTAATGTGCCAAACATCTGAGAGGATGTCACAATTCATTTTATGATTCTTGACAAACACAGGATACAGAAAAGATAGTCCCATGTGCTCCCGAGAGGACTTCCTCAATTCTGAATGTTGATTTTCAAATTTCTATCCTCAGTGTATTGCCAATACTGGAATCACAGGAGTGTATCTTCAAAATCTCCTCTATGCTGCAGACAGCATTCTGCCTTGCAGGCTGGATTCCACAAACCCAATCTGTTCTGGGAGAAAGACAGAATCGTAAAGTAGCGTATGTGTAGCAAAAACCCCAAACCTGAATAAAACAACCTGTGTATTCCTATTCTTCAGAACAAGAAACTAGAGAAAGATTAAATTACGTGAACTTTGATATTCTTATAAGCATTTCATCATTTCATTATAATTATTTTCTAAATCTATGGGGACAGATCTTTAGCTGTGGTTTGCTCCATGTTTGTTTTGTTGTACTTTCATTTCAGATCAGAGTATACTATTATGCAATCAAGAAAAAAACCAAGACAGTCATTTACATATTAGACTGAAAACTCCCACAGACAAGGAATTAGACTTTACTTGTTTACCTAATTTTATTTACAGTTATAATTTATTTTTGCATTCACTTCTGATTTATATATGCAAGAAAAATAAGACATTTATAGAATGATTTTACTGAGTCATGCAGTAAAAGTCTGTTTTGCAGAATTTTGTAGGATCTAAGATTCAATAACCTTCAAAATAACCTTTTGAATAACCTTCAAAATAGTCTCCCTCATAACTGGTTTGAAAGATGATGTTTAAGTGAGATTTTACTCATCTGGGGCAAAAAATACAGTATTAAACTCCATATGTATCCTAACATTGATTCTCAGGCCAAGCTGTTCACTCTTGAGGCAATCTTTGAAACATTTCAGTTCCAAGTGAGTTGAGAAAGCAATTTTTTTACTAAAATGTGCAAAAATTTTCCTGTTTCTATCTTATCTTCAAGAGTGCCTGAAGTTTCTTAGAGAATCCGTAGGGGCCTCAGAAAATAAATTTAAGATGTTGTTGTTCTAGAAATAAAGGAAAATAAGAGAAATACGTGTGATTCCAGTAAGAACTAAATGTTGATTAATTTTAACTTATCTGAATGCATATTTCACGCTGGAACTTTCTCAACCTGATGCCTGAGATCCATTATTCAGTTTCAAGTTAAAAACCATTTAGAAACAATCTGTGCAGTGGTATTATTATTAACTGCTTCTGTATAATTTGGTTTGGCTTGCATGGAGGAAAACACTGGATTTCTGCTATTTGTGGTATCAAATGTCTATGTTAAGCAAACAGTGGTTTTCCAGACAGAGATTTAAAGTCTTTTAGACTGCATTTAGCATTATGCAATCCTTACTGAATTCCAGAAAAAGGTATGCTATTTCTGTCAGGATTGCTGAGTTTGATCTAATTACCTGCTACCTACAATCTCTCCTTTTGAGAACAGGAATTTCACTTTATTTTAGGCATCTAAGATAAGGTAGTGCCTAGAAAATTAATTTGATAAACTTATATAGCAAGTAGAAAGTAGGAGAGGTCTCCAGAGATGATTCAGACCAGTCTTGGGATCTTTGTTGCTCTTTGCTATACAGAGGTCCCAAGATTCATATTTTTCTGTTGTTGTGCTGCTTGAGAGCCAAGGCTGAGCAAGAGGCTTGTTGCAGAGTTAGGTAAACCCTTGCTTGAATGACTTGGTCCTGCCATGTTAAAGCAATTGGTGCTTCTTGACCAGCAGAAAGTACAAGATTTCCCAATAAATCCCTCTTGCATGATAGTCACCATCAAGCTACTCCCTTTCATACATACTGATGGTTTTGGGGTGAGGAAACAAGACAGGATTATGTCACATTGCATATACCAATCGTGAGTACAAAACTAGAATCTGGACAACTGAATTTCATATTCTGTCCTGAGAACTAGCACACATCTTTCCCTCCTGACATTTATCTTCTGATGATCATTACCAGTGGAAAAGAGGATTGATTGCCTTTGCCATAGTAGCCCTACACTGCACCTAGTTGTTTTGCAATCACTTGGGATGGGCAAATCCAACCTATCCCTGCTGATGGTGAGGTCTGTAGTACTATCTGCAGATCCTCACTGATGTGTTGCCCACATCCAGCACATTCCCAAAGTCACAGTGTCCTTTTGTCTAACAGACACGTCTCAGCTGGACGTGCTGTGAGAGCCTGGAGTGCACAGACAGGCGCTACATGTTCTGACCAGCTTGTGGTTTTGAGGATGGTTCTTTCTCTATAATCCCTCTCTACCACCTCCCCTGCAGCCTCACTAGATTCTGCTCTTTTTCCTTCTTCATCTGCTTCTCAGAGTATAGCTGTTCCTGGAAAATCCTGATCCAGAGTAACACAGCTGCACCATATTAGACCCCACCTTGAACACAGCCAGCTGTCAGAGGGATGGGACTTGATGGGATTTATATCATGCATTAGCAGTAAAATATTTCCTCCATTTATTTTGATGGTAGAGTTCTCATTCTGTCATTCTGCAGGATATTACAGACCCACTGTAGAAAAACAAATATGCTATAAAATAAACTAATACACTTGTCCTGAACTCAAAATACACCAGATTATTTGCATCCACAGTGCTAAAAGTTCCAGTGTGTGTTATGAACCACACCATATTGTCTGTCTGTCTGTCTGTGAGATCTGCACAAACACTTTAAGTCTAAGAATACATTAGACAGACATGAAGCCAGTTTCCCTCTAGGGCTGGCATCCCTCTGCACAAGGGAAAATGTGCAAAGAGTGCCACAGTCCTATAAGAAAATACGTTTAACATCAAAGCATTTAAAACAATTGACAAGGAATCTGTTTAAAAGGCCACTTCAGCCTGAAAATAAAGAGCAAGCCAACCTGGGCATAAGTTAAAAGATGAGGCATTATGCCAGAAAAGAAAAGACAGTCTGCCTTGATTATAACTTAAAGTCAGTTACTCCATTAAAAATATCTCACGTGCAAAAGGAACCCAAATTTTCAGAAAGAAGAGCCAGAAACGCAAGGTGTGAATCTCCTCACTCAATGCAAGATAGAAGTAAAGCAGGCTTGATTCTAGTTTCCACTGATAAGTAGTAGTGGGGCCCAGTCATGTGCTACAGATGCTGGAGACTAGAAATGCAAGAACTGGGAGCATCTCTTGGTGCATTGTTACCATACTGAGGTGTGATGGGTGATCAACTGCTGCTCAGTTTCTGGCTTGCTTTTCTGTGGCCATCTCCTGTCTGCTCATGGTGTCCACTGTCAGACAACATTTACACCCTAAGCAAAGCCTTACACTGCTGCTCCCAGTAGGCAAGGTAGAGCACATCAGGCTACTGCAGCAGCTGGAGAGGTGGGGCACAGCAAAAATCCCTCCCAGTATATCCATATTACAAGATTTCTTCTTTGGATTCTTCTCTCCACAGGCCTTATTTAGTACCCAGAAGGACATGCCAGACTACTCTTCTTTCTGTGGATGTTTTGCAAATGAATTCTTGGGACTCTAGTCTGAGCTGCATAAGTTTAGTATAGAATCATAGAATCATTAAGTGTGGAAAAGATCTCTAAGATCCCCAAGTTCAACCATCAGCTGTTATATTACACAACTTCAAAACCCTGGAAAACAGTGAGATCTCTATATGCAAATATCTGGGGGACTACTTCATGGGGAGGAATTGTTCACATCTATGTTTTCTGTAGAAGCTAAAAGGAAACTGTCATTTACACAGCATTTATATGTTAAAAGAAACACTTTGTGTGTCCAAGAGTGAGCTGACATCTATTGAGTTTAAGCAGTTAAAGAATTGTCTCCCTGGAGTGATAAAAGGAATAAACTGAATTGACAGATCCATCAGTCCATTTGTAATTTCATTGAATATTGCACTGTTGGAGTACGCAGAGTTGTTCTGGTCCTGCATGAAGGATTCTGTAGAAGAGCTCGATATTATTGTGGCTGCAGAGGACCTTTCCTTGTACCCCCTCTGAATCTAACACATATTTTACTGTGGATCTGGAAAGAAAGAATGGGGATATCCTATTACATTCAGATCTTGCTTGAAACTGAATTTCAACATCTACCATAGGTGAATAAATCATAAGCTTGGGAAAACAAAGGTAGAATAATGAGACCATTCACTGCCACTTCCATAAATGGTGTCAGCTGTAGAAAATGTTGAACCTGACTCTTGCTTGGTTAGAGGACACATTTTTTTTGCAGATTTTTTGGATTATGTTGTTCGAATTTCAGAATAATATGTATACCTCATAGACCTGTTTTCCTTCAGTGAAGTTAATGCATTTCTTGTTTTAGTGAGCATCTAGGTGCCTATGGTAAGATGTTAAAGTATTGAAAAGATCTCAAGCATTCCCTGCACTGCTTTTGTTAGGCTTGCTAAGACATAAACATTTAATTTTTGGTGTAAATTTGAGCTGATGTCTTCAGAAATACTGCCAATGTCTGCAATTGGATTCAATATTTGCTAATCAGCAAAATGTTAACTCTGACAGACAGATGTATTTAAGTTAGAAACTGAATATAAACTGTAATTTTTGAGAAAATTTTTGATGTTTGAACTGAGTTATCTTTTCAAATGATTTCAAGAAAGAAAAAGAAGAATCAATTCAAGAAGTTCTAACCAAAAGAATTTTTTTCCACTATTGTCAAATTATGCTTATAAATCTTGCTCACTTGCAGTCACTGTCAAGAAACTTCAGGTGTCTTGTCTTCTTTTTTCACTGACATGTTTGAATTATGGTCTTCCAGTTTATAAATGAGAGTGTTTAATTTCTTTCAGTGGCAAAGCAACTACAATATATGGGAACAGCATTCTGCTACTGATTTTGTATTTTTTACAATTCATTCAGACAATTTGAAATAAATCTTTCAGCTGGTTTCAGTGGGTATTTGGATCATGCTCTTAATATATGTCAGATGTGTAACTTGCATCTTAAATATTTCATCAGGGAATAACCAAAATACTGATTCAAGTTTCAAGCTGACGAGTAAATGCTGCCCGTACATCAGGCACATTCATGTGGCTGATTGCCAGAAGATTACAGAGCTGGTGTTCAGATGATTTCACCATTGAAGCATAGTCTTGTAGTGAATATGGCAGACTGCACAAGGTACTAGATCACGTCAGATTTCTGTAACCTTTGCAAAGGGATCGTAAAGTTGATTTTACTTCTAATAAGTCCTGTTACATATTTCAGTTTTAAAAATAAATCCTTACAATGTAAGTATAGATATCTTAATATTTTGAAAAATATTTTATACATATATATCATGTTTTCAAAAAACCATTCATTGTTACTTCAGTTCAAGCAAAAACAATTAATTGTAGCTGTAGTGTCACTTAATAGCCATTGCATATTATAGTGCTGGAATGTGGCTATGAATAAAAATATGAAAAACAAAGACAATTCCATTGTCACAATTCTCTTGAAACTTGGATATTATTTAATTTTGTGAACATTGAAGTAATACTTTATTACTTTCTAATACTAAGATATAAATAAAATTGCCAATTTTTTACAATTATCGAGACAACATCGCAATGTATGGTATAGAGGAAGAATATATTTTCTGTAAAGACTTGTTTTTCACCTAAGGTGAGTCATGTATCAATAGAAACAAAGACAAATGGAAGGAGTTCCAAAGCTGCACATTTCATCCCTGTTTTGTGGCACAATGATAGAGTCAAGGGTGAAAGAGAACAACGAAGGCAAACCTTACAAATATTTCAAAATTAAAAGACCTATAAAATAATACAAAGAAGTTGGAATTGCTGTTGATCCTAAAGTTTCTGACACCATGGGAAGTTTTAGGGTTTTTGCTTTAAAGTGTAAAAAAAGCTTTTTTTGTGACTGTTGGAATATAAAAATCTGATAATATTGCCTGTAGGAGCACTGAAAAGTGCTGGAGCAATACCACGTTATCCTGTTGGGAGTTTAGCTGGGCAGGTGGGACTGCTGCCTGCATTTTCTGGTTTAACATTTAGCAGGCTGGGTTTTCCAGTCTGTCAGCCAAATCATGGGCTGTGGGTGTGTTTGCACGTGTCTACTGCTTCTACTGCTAAAGAATGGCTGGATTGTCCTAACAAAACTTTTAAGCACTAGTAAAAGTTTTGTAGAAATCTGCACTTCTTCTATTGTTTTTCCAGACACTTTCAAACATTTCAGCATTAGCAAAGTTACAGATTTTAACTCACATGGTGGATTGACCCTGGGCTCCAGGGGTCACCACTGAAGCTGCTCTACCATGCAGTGGACAGGACAAAGAAAATACAGCAAAGAGTTTGTGGGTCAAGGTAAGGGCAGGAAGAGATCCGTTATTACCATCACAGGCACCCCAGACTTGACCTGGAGGGAAAAACTAATTTAAACCAATCAAATTAGAGTAGGGTAAGGAGAAATAAAACTAATCTCAAAATACCTTCACCCCAGCCTTTCCTTCTTCCCGGGCTCAGCTTCACTCTTGAATTCTCTGCCTCTTCCTCTCAGCAGCACAGGGGAATGGGGATTTCAAACCTACCAAATCAGAACTCTTAAATTATAAGAAAAGACTACATTTAAGAGACGTGAGTAAAAGCATGTCTAAAAATGGACACAGGTAATATAGTGGCTCATCTCCCTGGCACATTATTCCAGTTTAGGAATGATGGCATTCTTGTCCTCATGTATGATAAAGCAGTGTATGGCCTGTGTTGTCATACAGTTGATCAGCTGTGTATTCATGTCTTGATTATTTGAAAAGTTATTATGTGGCCATTTCAGCCCTTAAGCTCAGTGTGGCTAGTGAATATTTACTTTTAAAATTCAGTTGACAATGTTGCCAGGCTCAGCATTCCTTCTGGATTTTATGAAAGTTTGTTATTCTGAAACTGCATTTCTTAAATTCATCTGTCCTCTTGAATGAAAAACAACTGCACTGTGAAGTAACACCCAAACTGCCACAGTAGCTGAATTATTGCAGCCCAACATTTATGAATTCTAGCTGCTTCTGTAGCTTGTGGTCACACAATGAGGCCCTGTTCAGGTTATCAGTTTATTAGTAGGGCTGGGACTTTGGGATTTGCAGTGATTTTTTGTGCTGCAGCAAACTGTACAAGCCAAAATATGATTGTGTCCTACAGAATTCTGGGATTAAGTTTTTATTCATCAGGGAACAAAAAAGAAACACTGGGAATGCATTGAAAAGCTAATTGTAAAGTAATGTTAAACATACCAGAGATCTGAACTGTATTGAAACACCCAAGCTGTAGTCAAGTCTCCAAACCTCTCAACTTGGCTGAAAGGTTTTCTATCGCTTCATTTTTACGACCTCTGTGCATGTTATAAGTTAGCAATGTGCAAGATATGCAATTGATTAAGTGAAACACTCTGAGGAAGGACTCTGGTTAACTCTTCATGCAGGGTACAGAACAGCTACTGCACACAAATGCTGCTGATGGCTTTTGCTGGTGCTGTGCTAGAAGATAATTTTTCCTTAAAATTATTTCAGTTCCTTAAATTAAAAAATATCTTAGTACAAGCGTTACTCTGAAATGTTTAAACCGGTTCTGATTCTTTCTAGATTTGCTTTCCAAGCTCTGTCTTTTGGAGTGGCAGTCATTTCTGAGTGCTGGAACTAATGGAAGTTCTCATTATCTCCAACAGACTTTTTTCCAGAAACCTCAGTATTTTAGCCATTCCAAAGAGCACCATCTTTCTAATTAAGCTATTAATCATTCTGACTCTTTTGGCTTTTTAAAGGTCTAGTTTAAAAATGCCATAATTAATTTTTGCTTATCTTCACTGTTGGCTGCTGAATGCAAATTGCATGTTGGCTTGTACAGATTAGGAAAAGAAGTGATTATAAATATTGCCTATGTTTCTCTTTTAGGGTCAGTGATGGAGTGTGAGTGCTCAGTGTAAGGCCATTTGTCCAAGGTTCTTCAGGAGCTGTGTTAGCTCCAACAGAGGCACTGCTCTCCATTGTGGTCTAGAAAACAATTGCCAATGAAAGAACTACTAATAAGGCATCTTCAAGCTGCTGAAACTGGAAAGCACAAAAAAAAAATCCACTGGAGGAGTCAGGTTAAACATTGGCAGGTCCTGCCTTACGAAAGCTGTTTCTTTTACTTTTGGGACAAACTCTTTGCACTGAAAACAGAAATCTAAGAGAATCCTTGTCAAGAAAACTTTCCATAGACACTATTCAGTCAGTCACTGTCCAGACACAATTCTGACTAAGAACCTCATTGTTTGGCTCTAACACAAAGTTTGTGCAAAATAAATTAAAATGTGAAAAAAAAATTATTATGCCTGTATGTTTTATGGAGGCAAGAAAGTAATAAAAAACTTAAGCTAAATAAAAAGGGTTAGGGAATCCAAGAAGACTTCACTTAATATGCTCATTTAAAATATCACAAAATTATATCTGAATGAAATGTATGCTGCCTTGAATTTTGTCCCACAATGTTACAACAAAAAATGTTTTCTTTCTCTTTGCCTGCCACAGCTAGTCTTTTGAAATGCTGTGTTTCTTCTTACTCTAGTTTTCACATAGCACAACCCATGACCTCGGCAACAAGCCAAGCTTTTTTTGCTTACACTGCGTTGCTAAGGCTTGCAGTTTTCTCTCTCCCACAAGACAGATAAATTGACCATTATAATTTTTGTAATTTCTGACTGCTATACTAGGAAAAAATCTGTGGTTTTAGCTGTTTGCTATGTTTAAGCATGTAAAATTCATGCACATGTAAAACAAATACATTAAATATTTAATAAATTTCCTCATCTTAAAACATTACTTGATAAAAGGAAATCTATCAGTCTGCTCTGTAACAAGCTACTATTTGTATGCTTTGACTATATATTATACATTTTATTAGCATATAGAGGAAGTCATACTACAATCTCTTTCAACTTAGGCTTTGTAAATATTGATTTAAAAATGCAACAGAGAGCACAGTGTTTCATGCACACTAATCAACACCCATATGCTGTGTTAATTAAAGGAAAGTTGTAAAGCTCATGTGCTTTCCAGCAGTCTGTGCAGTGAATCTCTCTTGCTTTTCCTGTCTTGCTCTTTAGTGTTTAAAACTTAGAAGGTGCAACTTAGATTTGCACTACACAAGAGAATTTTCCTTTCTGTTTTTACAAATGACAGAATCATTCTGCCCTTTAATGCAGAGCAGAATTTCTTGCAATAAGGATGACATATTCTTAAGGGAAACATAGTGGAGAAAAGATACAGTGGAGCCATATTTTCTTATATAGTTGTGTCTCAGGTAGGACTGACTTAATCAAAATGAAGTTTTTTCCTCAGTCTTGCTGCCTTTCTCTTCTGTTGCTTCTTCAAACATAGATATTAAAAGTCTAATGTTTGGAGAAGTTTATTATAGTTATGCTGAGCCTACTTCTCAACTGAAAATTGGAAGTTGAATAAAAGTAATCACTGCATATGTTCAGATTTTGATATTGCATGGAAAGTTGTACATTTTGCATGAAGAGCATGCCTAGGGAAACTTGTGAACACTAGAAAAAGGGAATTAATTCATGTCATATTTAAGTTGCATGTGTGCTTAACTGTCTTGCTAAATAAGACCATTCATTAACAAAACCAAATATGCAATGAAAAGGAAGTGAACTTCAGGCATGTGAGGAACTGGTGGCATAATGAAGTTTCTGTACTTTTCTCATTTGGACTTTGATTATATTTCTCTTACTCTCACTCTCAGAAAATACATAACAAACAATTAAAACCCCACACAATTACATTTTAAATATTAATTTTTTCACTCTTTAATTTTAGCATTCATCCTTTTATATTTCAGAAAATATCTCCTCCTTTATTCAAAATGGATTTTTTTAAACAACACATGCTTTTTAAGTAATATTTTTTGGTAGTTGAAGGACATCTGATTTTATCATTCTTGAAGTACTCAAGATTAGTTTCTTAAAATTGTAGAAAACTTAAAAGAATCTTAGAAATGAAAAGATAGGCAAGTTTGAGGCATTTCTTTGAAAAAATAAAGCAACAATGCAATGACAGAGTAAAGATGCTGAGTTTTTTTAAAAAATAATAGTTTAAAATCTTTGAGAAAATTCCCTTTTCTCTAGCTATCCTTCCATCCCTCATTGTTTTGCTTCATGTTTTGCTCCTCTAAACTCCTTGCAAAAGGCACTATAGTGTTCGTAAATTGTGACTATGGTGAATGTGACCATGAATGCAGTGATAACGTTACAAAAATTTCAGATATCATTGTAAAATGATTTACAATATATGCAAGGGATCTGGGCTTCTATTACAGAGATGTTAACATTAGAACGTAGGATCAAAATCTGTCTCTTTTATGAAAGCAGACTCACTGGAACTGCTTCCATGAGTTCGAGAAGCAGTTCTAGTCACAAATTTTATTCTTACACTCTCCATATGTTTGTTCAAATGTCTTGATTTCTCCCCAATGTGCACATGACAAGGGTCTGGCAGCTTTGCTCCAAGGGTGAGCCTGAAAGCCTGCAGCTGCCCCAGGTCCCTCATTCCAGCACAAGCTGCTGATGCATATGGCCTGGACCACCCATATTCCTGGGACATTAGAGAAGTAATTATGTATAAAAGTGTCAGGACATCTGAAGAAAATGTCTTTAGTCATGCAGGATTTAGACAGAAACACACAGCAAAACAACAACAACAACAAAAACCACACCAAAAAACCGAGTTGACTCCTGAGTTACATAAAGCATCCAGCAACAAAAACAGTAGATGCCCTGACATAGGCTCAGGCAAACTTAATATCAGGGGTGAGTTATAGGCAGTGTAATAATGAAGAAGGAAAAAAAATGGCCTGAAACATAAAAAATAGGTACAATACTTTAAAAACGGGAACAACTCTGAAACGCTTCTAAAATCAAAGATAAAAGGATGAACAAAGTACACAGAGAAATATTCTCTGCTCTCCACTTCCTTCTGCAATGACTGTCATGCATGAAATTTTCTGTCGTAATTATCTGAGGCCCCTTCTCTCTTCTGGCTGAATTGCTGCTGTGTGTGTAGTTACTGTTTGGAGTTGAGGATGCTTTGTAATCCCTAGGTACTCCAGAGTAGAGGTTCTATGAATGTATAAACACTTAGCTCCATTTTCATTTATGTGTTAATGATCTTCAGATCCTGACTGGTCCTGAAGGCCAGGCTGCAACATAAATATTTACTAATATTTTAATCATAAGTTTCTAAATAGGAGAAAAAAACCCTGTCCAAACAAAAATGGCATTTGGACTTTCCACAATAATCTAGAGGATTTTTTTAGCATTCTTAGTGGGATTCTGATTCTGAAGTGACTTGCATCCACAGCCTGGCTTCGCTTTTTGGTCTGTTAGAAAATTATGCCAGTAGGACTGAGGAGTAGCCTTGTAACAGTTAAGAAAAAGATATCATTGTGTCTAATAGATATAAGCAGCTACTGACTGCAAATGAATTAGTTGCATTTGATTTCCAAAGGAAAGGATGTGACAAATCCCACACATTCCCAAGGTAGGGAAAAGAAAAAGTTAAAGTATATTAAAGTGGGCTCCTAAATTCAGTTTTCTTAGGAGAATGGGGAAAGAGGGAATTTAATCTGGAGACTTAGGAACGTAATGCTGCATAAAAATAGGAAAGACTGAAACAGAGTCATTGTGATCAATGCCAGCACCTGGAGTCTCAATGCAAATCAGCTGCAATTAAAAGTACTCAGCAATGTTGAAAATCGGGCTTCATATTTCTACAGGATATTTTTTTACAATGGCATCCCTGTTACTGTACTGTCTCAAGAAACATTGGCAATCATACTTTGTAAGCTGTGATCTGGTCTAGCCACAAATGGCGTTAGCTATAGAAATTAAATTTTATGGCATGCGTTATACAGGGGGATTTCTACACTGCAAGAGAAAAATGTCCCTACAGTTCCTGAAAACAGATCTGGCCCACCTTTATATTAGCTCAGGTACAGTACAACTATTTTTGCATAAGAACTTACCCATTCCCCAGGAGGTTTTTACAATGCAAACTGAACTTTGCTCTGACACATGTATTTTTAATGGCAAAATGAATCTGCATGGTAGGAACTGCATTCTTCTCTTCTAGTGTTCAATCCATGACACTGGTGCCTGACTGTAGCAAATCTGTGCAGAAATCTGAGCATTTTAGAAGATAAATTGAGTTATTTAGTAATAAATGTCTCAGACATAGGCAATGGGAGACACCTCTTAAGAGCTCTCCAAGGACTGGAGTCACTTTGGAGTCAATCTGTTTGGTTTGGAGTATGAACAGGAAGCAGCATCTGTGTATCTCTGGAACACAAAGATACATTACAGATGCTGACCTTGAAGGTTGCAAAGAGATATGTGAACAGAAATCTCAGAAGAAGTTGGAAACACCCCAGCACACAATTATTGTTAGTGAGAGACAGTACATTCATTGCAGTCTGCAGTAGAAAGGGAGACACTTTCAGCATGAGAATATAAATAATGAAGGGCTGTTCTTTGGTGTATCATAGCCTTGGGTGGCTTTTGTCTCTGGCAAGTGAAGACCCTCACCAACTGGTAAAATCAACACTCATTTTCTCACCTACAGAAACCATGATGAAATAAAAAATGATGCTCTGCAAATGTCTGTAGGCCTTATGACATAAAGCAACTGAAAAAGAACAAAAATGTAAAAATTACTTAAAAAACCCAGCTGTTACAGAGGATTAAGAAATTTCTTTTTAAAGTGTTTTCAAAATGGAAATGATAATATGTTATAGAAGAGATGCTGGACAAAGATCCCTTTCTCCATAGCAACAGAAGATACATCCAAGATACAGGAGTCACTTATTGACACTGAAGGAAAAATAGGTTTTTGGAGAGTGTGTGATCCTAGTCTGTGTTTTGCAGAGTATTTGTTTTCCCAGCATCTGTTTCCAGGAGGTTCAAAATGGTAGCTCCAACCATATGTTCCATAAAAGTGAGGAGATTTAGGATAGAAGATGAAATTTTCCAGAAATAGGTCAATATACTGGATGGCAATCCCTGATGTTATTTATCAGGGAATAAATCAGGAAGTCTAATAAAACTAGTGATAATTGACTCCTTTGTATGTGTTAGATACAAAAATAATAGTTAAAAATTTCACATAGATTAAGCTTCCTGTATAGAGATTGTTTGAAGATGTTCATGAAGAAACATGAAAGTTTCATAGGTTTTTTCTATATAATGTCCTAATGACATTCTTTTTTTAAATTAATGCCCCAATGACATTTCTTGTCTTTCAAGTCTTCACTCTTTTTCTTAAATCTGCAATTGTTAACAAAATGCCTCAATGTAGGCATTGATTTTCATTTACAAAAAATAGGTTTTCTGTGATTTAATGTCACTTTAGTCATATAAAATAATTATAAATTCACTTTTAAGTGATAGCAGCATTGTCATCTAGCAAAAAATATTTATTATATTCTTTAGTATTTCATTAGCAAGTGCAATAAAATGGTGTCACTTTTAAGTAAAGAAAAATGCAAGAAGAAATTATGTCCTTGAGATCACACCTATCAGTCCATCAGTCTGCTGTAAGAAATTCAAGTTCTGGCATAAACCCATTTTAGGTTTAAGCACATAACTATTTTATTGTCTTGAATAGGAGTACTCTGGTCAACAAAAGTTTAAAATCTGTGGATTTTCACGAAGCTGTTGAAAGTAACTTTCACCAGATAATTGCGTCTGCTGAGAAAAATGCAAATCTTTGTGTTTTCATATGCTTGCCAGGATTGGAAGCCTCTTTCGTTGTTCCATTTTTTTAATCTATTCAGCTTGTGAGATTTCAGGAATCTGCAAAATTTGAACTCCAGCCACACTCTTCCAGTATTATCCTTGCACTGTCCACATCTGGGTTCCAGACACTATCTACATGTGCTCATTTTTTCAGGATGATACTTCCTCTCTGCCTACAATTAGGCAGTGCTGTTCATTGTCTAATTGTTGATAACTTATTAACCATATGGAATTAAATGATAACTTTTTTTTTTCCAGTAAAGTTTACTTTATTGATATGAAGTGCAGAGATATTCTGCTGTGATTGTCAAAATTAATTTTACAACATCAACATTTAATTCTGCTTCAAATTAGAGCATTTAGGATCAGACCATTGCCCAGTTTCCTGGGGTGGAAGCAGTAAAAATCAGCAAGCATCTTTAGATCCTTTTGCAGTCCTGAAAAAGGCATTTACCAAAATTTTCATCTCCTTATTGTATTGAATATGGGCATTGCTCATACACTTTTGAGTGTGACAACACAATTTCAAATGTTGTCTTGTGCCACAGCTGTAGCCAGAAAGCCCTTAATAGTAAGGCAGTAATTTTAAGACATTTGGTCTTAGAAAGTAGTATTTTGTTCTTCCAACAAAAAACCCCAAACAAACAAACCTCTCCCCTACGCCCCAAATAAAAATTGTGAAAGATTCTTCAACCCCAAATTTTGGAGGAGATCTGTAAACACATTTTGCTGGTGGAAATATTTCACACCACACCAGCTTTCTTCAGTTTCTTTGTTTCTCAAGAGGTAGGAAAGTAGATTTTTTCCCTTTCTCTATTATTTTTTCTGGATTTTTTTCAGGCTTGAAAGTCCTTGGCTACCATGGAAAAATATTGGAACTTTCTATATCACAATGCAAAAACTTCAGTGACAACAGGATTCAGGTAAAACTTCACCTTTTTCTTGGTGTCCCCTGGAAGCTCTTCTAGTTCATTAAATTAACCATATCAAAAACTGATTTTTTTTGTTCTGCATGTCATCCTTCACTCTTCATAACACTTTCTACATCAAAAATTCCTCCCTTTCATTCCTACAGCTCCATATGCCTGAGATCTGTTGAATTGTGGGGTGAAAAGAGTGGATAAGGGACAGGTTTTTTGCTGTTTACCTCCATGGAGAATCTAGTGGGCATGAAATCAACTTAGTTTGAAAATTCAGAATGAAGAAGAAATTACTGTTGTCAAAATGTATGGTTTAACTGTGAATTCCTTGTCATTATCACAGGTTCCTTGAAGTTTACCAAAATCCTTATGGAGATTTGACAAACTCAATATGATTGCATAGATTTATTAGTAATTTTATTTTACTTTTTATTTCAAAACAGTATGAGAAATAAACACTAGTAGGTAACTTTACAGTAGTAGAAAGAACCATCCATCTTGTTAGGAACTGACATCCAAATAAGAGCACTTCTTTTTTTGTAACCAAGAATCGTTCCTAACTCTATATAACAGAAAAGCTTAAATCATGTATTTTTAATGGTATTGATTTCATGCCCATAAACAGTTGCAGATCATAAGGCTGCAGGTACAGCCAATGCCATCACATAATCCCAGCCTTCAGCCTCTACATTTTTTCCATTCTAGATCTTCAACATCCATCATTTTATAGCCATATATTGTAAAAATGAGTCAGTTGTTGCACCACAAGAGCTGCATCTGGATTGAATCTTGTTGCCCAACATACACATCAGGCCATTTGCTTCTCTAGGAGTAATTCTGACTCGTCTTTCATGAATGTTCTGTGCAAAGTTCCATGTTTTTAATAATGACCAAGTATGTACATTTTGTGTACCTCATGGAAAGTCATGTGGTGCCAGTGCTGCTGCTCTCAGAGAATATTCACTTCTGTGCTGTGCCATGCTTATGGCTAAGAAGCTGTTGCAGTGCATGATTAGGNGCCAAGGAATAAACATCTGCTAACCCACACCAGAGTCTGCTAATTCTTCCAAGGCCTCAGACCACGCTGCCAGGCTGAGATCGAAACGAACCCACAGAACATTCGTTGTGTTCCGTCCCAAAGCACAGCTAGCCAGGAAAGCAGCTCAGGGATGGACACAAGAAGCTATTTCAGGTGTCTCATTACACAGAGTAAGTTAAAAAAAGAGACTATTAAAAAGAAGTGTTTCTGCTTTTCTTGCGTGCCAAATGAATTTGAACTTTTTGAGGAAGAAAGCAGCAGCAGGGAGCACACGTAGGAGTTGCAGAAGCCCTGTTTTCATGGATCTAGGGAAGGCAGGAGAAAGAAGAAGAGATACAGAGTAACTCAAAACAAAATGACAAGTCCTTTTTTGTAAATTGAATCTAAGGATATGATTTTATAGAATACTTGCAGAGTGTTATCCTATTGTAATCAGACTGCCTGTTCCCAGACATTAAACAGTATGTAAACACTTATGAAATCCCATATTTTGAAAATAGGATCCTTGTTCAGTCATAACTCAGACAATGCTCACTTAATGAATAGCAATTTAGTATTTGACGTTTTCATTGATGTTTGTTTGTGTCCTCAGGCCTTATTTCTACAGAATTAAAATTGTGCAATTAAGTTAGAAAATTACATTTTCTTCATATGGCATTTGATTTTTTGTAGTGTCTAAATGTCTTGCAAACATAATTTAACTTCACAACCTCTTCTGTTATTTTCTCTATAGATATAGAACCAGGGATACAGAGATGAAGACAGTAAACAAAGCTCCATCTCTTTTGATTGCAAATATAATCTGAGTGCTGTTTGCAAAACCATATAGGGGTAGACTTAAAGTTAAGAGTAAATTCAGAACCTAATTTTGAAGGATATTTTAAATAAATATGTAGACAAGCTATGCTAGTAAAAAACAAGATAAACATATCTAACAGGCATTGAAATCTTGGCTTCAGTTTGTGTTACATACCCTAGCTGAGAATGTAATGATTAAGTCATCACATCTGAGGTCTAATTCTGCAATGAGTGCAGTTTCTCTTGCATATGGATGAAAAACATTTAGTTGCTGGGTGTAGAATATTTCTGTATTGCAGGTGAAAAACAACCCATAAATCCAAGACTGAAATAGGAAGGTTAGAGAAACCAATTAATATAAATTCTGAATTTTCCACTTTAACCAATTCTAGGTTCAAACATTGACACTCTAATATTTTGTGAAATAAAACAAGGACCCAAAGCCCAAGAAAAGCTGCCTTGATACAGCTGTACTAATAGACAAAAATCAAATAAAACCAGAATGAACATACAGACAAAAATCTTGAAAGTGCAGTCTATTAAACAAACTTCAGAACTGATGAGTTTCTTTGCATCTATTTAGGTAAGACGTATGAAAATCACACAGAAACATGTCATCTTTTGTCATAACAAAAATAATATTTTCTAGTGATCAACCCTGTGTTATTGTGCAAGTTACTATTTAACATAAGGAAAAATTAGCTGTGTGTTACTGGCAATAGTCTGATTACTGCAGAAGTAATTTTCTCAGAAATAATAAATATATAACATTTGTGCATAATAAATACGTGCATTTTTGTGTCTGTATGTGTGTACACATTTTATTTATCTATGTGGTGCTTGGTCTTTTTAACTCAGGACTTATTCTTGAAAGCTTTGAAAAGCTTCATGCAACCAGTGGTTTTTATTCAAGCTACTATGCGTACTTCCTTGTTTTCCCTGTAGAGGTAGAATTGCTATTCCAGTAAATGACAAATTACTCTGGCCTTAGGCCAAGATTAACAGGCCTGGAAGCCAGCTCAGTGACACATTTAAGGAGTCTCACCACAGTTTTAGGCTGGACATGACAGAAGAGGAGAGATTCTGACTGAAGCTAAACCTCTGGTGGAGCTGCAGCTCATCCTGTGCTGCTCATGTCGTGGAGCTGAGTGAAGAAATGTGATTTTAGGCATCTCTTTTCAAGATGTTTCCAGAGAAGTTTTCAATAGAAGGTCTAACTTATTTTTGTAGGCCTAGAAGTTATGGTTTTCAGGCTTGAAAAGATTCAGGCTGAAAGGTGAAAGAAGTTTCAGGGTGCAAAGGAAAAAAGTGTATTTTGAGAATCCATGTGACCTTTCACAGGAGTTCCATTGTTATTTTCCATGACTATCTGCTTTACAGAATATATGAAAAAGCTAGTATTTGAGTTACAAAGGTGCTGGAATTGAAGTCAGTAGGATCTGCAAATGTTTATTCACTCTAAAAACTAGGACAGAAATTGTAGTTAACCAGTATCACAGCTAACTGGCCTGAACTCCATAGAGCAAATCAGAACCCAACTCTTCAGGGACAGTCCTGAGATCCTTACCCATTCCCTTCCAAAAAAAAAAAGGTGATTTATACAGATACAGTTTCTGTTCATTTAAAAGAGTAGGAAAAAGAAAAAGAAAAAAAGAAAAAGAAAAAAGTTATTATTCCCAAAAATGGGCACTTGCAGAGGGCAGTAGAATGAATGTATTTGGGCCTGATTCTCTAAGCACTACATTTTACATTCTGGGTTGTGCTCAATTTAAAGGACCAAAATTCAACATGTTTTAATATATATAGTGGAATTTACATAAATGTTAGTCTAATGAACCAGCAGTGTAAAATATAAACAATTGAAAATAGCCCCTTAATGTATCTCCTTTTTCTAGTGACATTCGCAGTCAACAGCAGAATGACTGCATTGCTACTGAAGGGTACCTAGAGACCTGAAGTGTCTGAAGTGGATCAAAGGATTGATGTACACATATTGTAATTGAGTTCTGCAAGGGCACAGAATACCTGGAACAGTGCCCTCAGCTGCCAGATGAAGCCCTCAGCTTCATGCCAGATGAAGCTGTGAAAGCAATGGCATTTCACTGCCTCAGACTGACATCTGCCAACATAGTGGGTTGCCCAAAGGTATGTATGAGAAATAGGGTGATACTTCTGGATTGCTATTGCAAAGAATTACTTACTATTTCATCCAGAAATCTGACCTGCTGGCATCATTCAGCTTCTTTTCTGTGAGTTTTAAGATTTGAGACTTGGCTCTTGGGAGTATTTGGCATTCTTCTTGGTTGCAGTTACACTACAAAGGTGTCCACACTGTATCAGGTTAAAGTTTTTCTCTCTAGGGGTTGATGTCTAAACAAGGGTGAAGAGAGAAGAGCTTTCACATTATATACCACTTCCTGCAAATACTTCCCCAGGTTCTGGTGTTTCAGGTGCTTTGAAAGGATCGTGGCTTGGTTTTAATTACTCTTGACATTTTCATGCTTTTTTTTTTCCCAGTGCTTTTTTACCCAGGTAAAGCATAAACTGGAGCATTAGAAGTTAATACATGTGTCTTTACATGGCACGGCAGTGGCTACTTTGAAATAGAAGAGGTGCCTAAAAGCTGAAGCACTCAGGGTTGAAATTAAATTATTTAGATTAAGACTCATCTGAAACTAAGTGAAACTTAGTTCCTCATTACCAAGAACTTCTATTACAGCATTTTTGCTTCTTGTATTTTCTGTATCATTTCTTTTTGACTAAAGCCTTGCATTTCAATTATCTTTTTGCTGTATCTGAATGTGTGTTCCCTTTTGAAATTATTGCTGTTATGAAAGCCTATATCCCTTCCCCATACTTTCTGACTTAATAGCTCAGGCTTTTGTGGATTTCATTACTTATATGGCTTTAATTTTTTTTTTTAACAGCAAAACAAAATGCTTGTTTCATTTTGAAAATTACCATACAAACACAAGTTTAAAAATGCTGATTTAATTTTTTGTTTATATTTCATGGGAAAAGTTATAATGTTGCTTCGGTCACTATCACATGGCAATGAACAAGTTTATTACTACTTTTGGAAATGTTCATCTTGAACTATTCTTTAAAGTTTTGCCACTCATTGAACCAGTTTTCCTCTTTTTTCTCCACTGAAATGTCCATGTCCTGTTTCCTTCCACAGTAAGTCTGCAGCCATCTCTTGTCCCCACCTTCCTCCTCACCAACACTCCATAACCCTTGACTATTCTTTCAGTCCTCCACACATCCCATCATTCCCTGCAGTAGCTGAACACAGCATCCTGCACAACTGAGATTTGAGATTATTTGGCCTATTAATTATCCAGCCCAAAATTTAGATATTCTCTGATCAAGTTGTTTGCCTTCCAAATGTACATACGTTTCTCAGCCTCTAGCCCAAAATTCACTGGCTGTGTTTCAGATCTGGAAGGCCACTCTCTATCTTACACAACTCCTTGGTTTATATCTTACAGATACCTACTCTACACCATTAATTATTGTATACATGGGTCTCATTCTCACGTATTCTTTGGGTAGACACATAGATTTTCAGCAATTTTAGATAGATTTTCAGCTATTTTTCCACAATGGTAAAAGAAGTGATAATAGAAGTTGTGAGAAGAGGTCTTCCCAAAGTAATTGAAGTTATGTAGTTCTGCAATCAGTCCTGTCTGCCACGCTTGCCCGACACATTTCGTACCAACACAGGAAAAAAACCACAACAAACACCATAAAATGTCAGTAAATACATTTAGGCTATCAATGGGGAGATTTTTTATCACACCAGTGAATTATGGAACAGCTTTCTGGGAGAGGGAAATGGGGCAAACTGTTAAGGAATGTTAGTATGGCTCTTGGTAAGGGAATGGACAGGGTCGTATTTTGCAGGTCCTGCAAATAGGAAAAATGAGTCAACTCAGTGACCTAGTAATCCCCTTCCAATGCTTTGTTCCTAGATGGTATCTTTTCTTTAAACAGTAATAAAGCCAATCTGTTAAATGCTAACACCCTACTATTTTCAGAAAAGAACATTGAGACTCTTTCACATAAACGTACCCATAAGTTTACAAGTCTTTGTTTGACTTGAATCCAGCTCGCAGCTCCATAAAATGAGATGGGTACACCTGTGGATGTTAAAGCTAATGGGTCTTACAAATCCTTTGGCAGTCTGTAGTGTAAATTGAGGGTATCCAGCTGCTAAGTAAAGAAATATTTTCCACTCAGAAACTGTTTAAAAATGGTCAGGAGATTAAAGTGGGAATGAACCTGTTCCAAAGGATATATGTTAATGTGTCCTGCAACATCAGATATCTTTTTTTTAAGAAAAAGAATTGTAAAATTAATATAGAAACATTAATATATAATATTAAAATATTAAATTAATATAGAAATAGATGTACATTAAGAGTATTTTGAATGTGCTATGCAGGTTACTCTAAATTTAGAAGAGTTTATCACTTTAATCCTATATTCTGAGGCAAATCAATTGTCTTTCAACAAACTCCAGTGACTTCAGTGGAGGTGCTGTGAGTCTCCCTGTCATAGTTCTGTATACCTAGGGCAGGTACAAGTCATTTTGCACATACTGATTGTATAAAATATTCAGCAGTTCTGTTCTGAGCCTTATTCAGGGCATGAGCCTGACTGAAGCGTAATTCTTATTTCATCGGAGAAAAATGAACTTGCTGTGGGAAATATTCTACACATGAAAAGATACAGCAAGAACTGGAAATAAATCTCTGTTTAAATGAATTAGCTTTTTAAATAGCTAAGTTCTGATGATACAATAGAATGAACAATGAATCCTGTCATTCAGTCCTCTAAAGGGAATAAGATCCAATGTATGAGAAATGTAGATTTTTCTAAATGCATCTGATACCAGTTACTGACTTCAGAGTCAGCAGCTTCTATTTTTTAATAAGAATATTAATCTACTTAATCACATTTTAATCTATTTATTAATCTATTGCAGATCTTAACATTGAGCATATAAATAGATCTGCAATGAGCAAAGTACATGTATATTCCTCTATATACCAGGAGGACTATCATGAGATAGGGTGCAAACTTTTTGTTCCACAACCCCAGGCCCCAGCTTTATCTTGCCTCCTTGTCACTTACAAATTCTCATGAGATTGATTGGCTGTTTAGTACAAGGGAAATCTCCATCTCTCTTTCTACCACCTGCTCCAATGATTTTAATCAAATGTCTTTAACAGGTTTTTTACTGTGTTCCCTCTTGATTTTTAGTCCTGAACGAACAAGGTAATTAAAGTATAATATATAAATAAATATATAAATTTACATATTTATATATTTATTATATATTTATATAATATATAAATATATGTGCATAACATATTCTTGACTGTTCCTGTTGAGGTCAGTGGAGCAATTAGTAGCTTGTATGGCTGCTAATGTACCTTGAAGACTCTGTGTGTCATGTTTTTCTCAAATGCAACTTCCAGCATTAATGGCAATGAGTATCAGTTCCTGAAAAATGGACTTGTAAGGTGAAACTAAGCAGCTGTGCTTCAGAGTTAAAAAAACCAACCACACATTCAAAAAGTCTTGGTGTGAGACACTCGTTTGTAACTGACAACTGAGTTTAAAAAGTGATATAAGTACATCCTAATAATTTAGAGAGAGCAGTGCAATAGCACAAATACCAAAGGCTTCTATGTGCTGCATGTACATATATGGGTGGGAAAGTTAAACCGTTGTCAGTAGGTGAAAAAACACCACAATATTTAAAACTAGACTGAAATCACAGTTAACTAATATCTAAGATTAGAAAGTGACAGTTTCTGTGGAGCCTCTTGCAGAGATTCAGAATTCTGCTGTGCCAGAAACCTTTCTTCAATTTTAAAACAAAGTTTTCCTACCAATCAGGCAGTAAAGTTGTGCTCTGTGTGTTTTGGGTTTTTTTTTATCTATTCAATAATCTTCTAACTTCTGCATGTCATGTTGCTTCATTTACAGATGAGTGATATATGTATCCAATACTTGCCTGCAGCCTGCCATTATCTCCCCTTCTTGGACATCTCAGATTGTATTCATCTTACTGGCAATACCTGAAATATCTTTGGAAAGGCTGTGAGCAGCTCCAGATTCTCATGACACTGTACTGTAGAAAAGTTACCACGAAAATATTTCCTAATCTTAATTCAGAGGTGGTTGTAAACCCCAAAACATGAGGTTCTTTTCTTCACTGGCATCATGGTGCCATGCTAGGTATCTGGCTTGAGTCATCTAGCTTCTTTATCTAGGGGGTGTCCACACTGGTGTCTTAGGATTCCGGTGGTCTAGTGGGGTTATCTTCGTATTCTAGTGTCAGCCAGAAGTGAAAAGAAATACAGACTCCATCTCTCTTTATGGCAGACAATGTCCTCTTAGGGAAATTTCTGCAGACAAAGGACTTTACCTCAAGGATGCATGGGAACATGAATGGGAAAACCAGGCTGAGCTTAATGCTCTCAGCAATCACACTGTGAGACTGAATGTCAGTATATGGCAGTAGCTGTATGCCTGCACTCAAAATGCAGCACGGTTACAGCAAGCGAGTCAAGCTATGATGGGCTGTGACCACTTTCCCAGGTTGATTTTTACTGACCAACCTCTCGGTAAAGAACATTTTCTTAAAGTTCAATCTGAACTTCCCCTGGTTGACACAGCTTGTGCCTTATCACTGGTCAGCACTTCCCCCTCAGCTTTCCCTTCTCCAAGCTGAACCAGCCAAGTGATATAAACTGCTCCTGGTAATTCTTGTGCTCAACATATTTCACCATCTTGGTCACCTTTCTCTGGATGGTCTCTAATAGTTTAATGTCTTTCTTACATTGTGGTGCCCAAAACTGCCCCCAGCTCTGGAGGTGAGGCTGCCCCAGTGCAGAGCAGAGGGGACAATCCCCTCCCTTGCCTGGCTGGTGATGCTGTGCCTGATGCCCCCAGGACATGCTTGGCCCTCCTGGCTGCCAGGGCACTGCTGACTCACATTCAACTTTCTGTCGACCCATGCTCCTAGCCTTTCTGCAGGGCTTTTCCTCCAGCCTTTCATCACCCAGTGCATATATATAACCAGGTTTACCCCATCCCAAGTGGAGAATTGAGTATTTGCTCTTGTTCATTTTCATGCAGCTGGCAATTGCCCAGCTCTTCAGTCTATCCTGATCCCTCTCTAACTCCTTTCTACCCTGCATAGAGTCTCATTTAGTATCATTGGCACACTTTACATTTAATTCCTGCATCCAGATCATTTATAAAAACATTACAAATTGTGCACTGGTGTGTGGCCACTAACCTGATATAACCTCATTTACTGTAACCCCTTTGAGCCCAACCTGTGAGCCAGTTGCTCACCCAGTGTATTATGGACTTGCTCAGCTGAGCACTGGACAGTTTATTTAGGATACTTTTGGAGACAGTATCAAAAGCTCTGCTAAAATTCAAACCCACCACATCTACTGGCTTCCTTTGGTCAGCTAGGTGGATGACCTTGTCATAAAAGGAAATAAAGTTGGTTAAGCAGGACTTCCCCTTCATGAACCTATGCTGGCTGTGCCCAGTGACTGCATTGTCTTTAAAATGTCTTTCAATTACTCTCAGAATAAACTTCTCTATAATTTTACCAGGCACTGAAGTGAGACTAAAGGGCCTGTAATTGCTGGAGCCTTCCTTCTTACCCTTCTTAAAAATTGGGAGAACGGAGTAGAGAGTTGAGTTTTCACCTGTGAGTCTCAAAAGATGTGGATTCAATGTCCACCACCCTTCCATGGGGGTTAAGAGTATTACAGACCAGGCCCTGTACATCTAGAACAGCACAGTGGCCAGACATGCCACAGGGCCTGAAACTGGAAAGGAACTGAAGTTTAGACATCGTTGATATATCTGAGTATATAACTTAATAAAACTTTATGAGAGTAAGAAATATATAATGCCATCCTATATAGACAGCCTATAGCAGGAGAGCTCTAACTGTCTAACTGGTCCTCTGTAAGTACTGTACTTCCTGCTAAACCATTCCAGGGCTTAATAGTTGCTTTAGAGACCATAAGACCAATACATACGCTTAATAATTCAAAAGGTATTTCCAGTGTGCTTCACACTTTCCAAACCCTCCTCTACTATTATCCGTCTTACCACAAACAATTCTGCTGTCACTGGTCTAATTTTCTTCACTTCTCTCAGACATAGTTTGCTCAATGTCATTTCAGAACTTCCTCCTTAAAATCTCTACTAGTTAAACACTTGTTAGATACAGAAAGTGCTGTGAAGGATTGGTATGCAACAGTAGTAACTGAAAAAAAAATTAAGTCAGATTCATTTAATCTCTTCATAATTTTCTGACAGTTTTCCTCATATTAAACCTCAAGGGATTTTCTTTTATCCTCAGATTACTGTTGACTTACTTATTCTGGGACTTCATATCTCTGTTTAGAGCAGCAACAGTGTGTCAGCCCTTTCTGATTCTGCTTGCTGATCCATCTTCCTGTAGAAGAGGGATGTAATGAGAACAGAAATTTGTGCAAATTCCAATTTGTGTTGGGTTAACCAACATCAAGGAACTGACACGACTTCTCAGAAACCCGTTTGCATTATTGTGGCCTGGGATGACCCAGGATTATGCCTCTGCCTCAGAGTCCCACGTGCAATGGGTTCTCCAAAGGTCTTGATTAAACTCTTCTAACTCAGCCAAGGAATTTCCCAACCAGTTATTTTTATTCTAAAGATAACCCTGGAGAGTTACACATCTTTGCAAAACAAAAAAGCAACCATGAGACACACATCTCCAGCCAGTGTTATCTTTGCCCTTTTTGTGATGTTTGGAACTAGGTAAAATTTGCCAATTTTATTTTCTTGAGTCTCATTTTCTGGACAGTGGATGGTTCTTTTTCTTGCCAGCCTGTCTCTAACCCTTCACACAATATATTCAGTGATAGGAAACTCCTATCCTGCACCATCTGAGTCTGGGACAACACCTACTAGGTGGACTGATTATGCAGAATAATGCAGTTTTTGCTTGTTCCTTCCAACAGGTCCAAAGACACCCCACACTAGACTTTGCCAGGCCACAGAATATACTAACTGCATCCAGATGGAATGATATTCAGAAGATAAAAGGGAGTTCACAGATAGATTCAGATATGTTCCACATCCTACATGGTTCCCAGTTTAGGAAAATCTTATTTTTTAAATTGCAGTTCAAGGCCAATATGGCAAAGATGATAAAAATTTTATCTTCTGCCAATAACTACATCAAAAGCACAGTAATATATGGCATGATTCTCGAGTTAGTTATCTTGCAGTAGCTTTTCAACATCAAAAGCAATGGCAGTATTGTCACTGTCACATATTTCTATAAAACTACGTGTTTCTTTCACAACCTGTGTGTTTTCAGTAATGAATGACAAGCAACAGATTGTCAGAAAAACAAACAATGGGCCCTCATTCTCTGTTTTCAGACTAACTCAAAGCTATATTCAGGTTCTTAGATTTTCACAGACGGTAAAGGATGGTTTCAGGTGTAATTTACGTTCTGCAGGTGTGAAACCTACATTGTAGAGACATTTCATTGCCCATTTAAGGAGACGGAAGAGGTCCTCTATGTAAAAATCACATTTATCTGGAGAATTAAATATGCTAGTGGCTTAGGTTCTAAATAGGCAATAAAAGAAATATGGTTTTAGTTTAAAGTTGCCCTAAAATATCTATGGCATAAAATACTACTTTATTATTCCAAAGGAATTCCCCATTACTTATTGTTAAACACTAACCAGTCCTAGCAGACATTTCTTAATAGACCAAACCTTGCAAGTATTGAGTCATACCTCTTGTATTGTGCCACATTATTTTTCAATTTTTTTTTTATTTTTACTGTTTTGATAGATTAAAATAGAAAACATGTGGAGCCACAAAGTTCTTCAAGTTTCAGTCCAATGCAGCTTCATAGGAAACAGTTATGGGCTTTCAATTGTTCATTCTTTCCAGTATCAGGTAGATTTTGAGATTATATTTGCCAACATACTGCCCTGCTTCCAGGTTTAATAAATATTAGAAGAAAAAAAAGGTCTGTGGCCTGGTATCCTGCTGCATATTTCTGTATCCAGAGGCTAATGACCTTTCAGTTAATCCAGTTTCTAAATGGCAGAAAGAATCATGGACAATCTAATGTGGAAGTACATAGTACTGGTACAAGTGATTTCTTCTGCTAGAGGGGTAGAAACCTAACTCACTGCTTTCTAAAATGTAGGAAAAGGTTGTGTCACTTTGATTTGCTTAAGACTACTCCTACAGGAAATAACACACCAGCATTTTGAGAGAAATGCTTCTGTTCCCTGTTAAACATTATGTGTTAACATTTCTAAATGCAAAATGAGAAAGGAAACATGTCATTGACAGAGAAGCCAGCTAGTCTTGTGCTTTTCCCGAACTACATCTCATCTGTAACAGTTTGGTTCCCCCAAAAGTTCTTCTTTGAGAGCAAACTTAGGTGCTTCCTTCTTTCTTGTGTGCACTAACATAAAACTGGTTACATTTCTCCTAAACTCATGACTACACTATTAACAAGTAACTCATCAACAATTCCTCTTACAATTTTTGCCTTTTAAACAAAAATTACATTAGGTCTTAATAGTCACAATACATTTGACATTTGGAGAAGACTTTCATTTTTGTTTGGTATTGTTGGTGTGTTTTCTGATGGCTGCTGTTGGTTAGAGAGAAGATTGCCAGAACTCTTTTTTTCCTGAAAAAGCAGAATTTCTTAGGTGTTATCCAAATATTCAGGTGTCAAGGCAGGACAGATCCAACAAACATGGAATTGGAAATGAAGACCTCCTACACATGATTTGGTAAAAGGCCAACAACAATTACTCCTGAGTCTTCTGTTTAATAAGCAACACAAATACAGTACTGTCTTCTCACTGATGGTAAAATCTTTTTGGAAGCGAGACAGAGGCTCCTGGAGTGCCATGTTTCAGCTACTGAGTGCACATGAATTGGATGTCATAAAATGATAAAACTACTACAGCTGACATGGACCTCAGAATACTTTAGATCCTATGTAATCTTACCACATTTTGTAACCTGTAGCGTGCCTGCAGGATGCTTCCTGCTCTTCCCATTAGCTCCCTGCCTCCACTTGCTTAATTTCTCCTGTACTTGCACCATAAACATTTCTCTCATGTTTGAGCTTTTGTTATCCATTATTTTTTGGTTTGGTTTCTGCAACCTCATCTCAAAAAGTTTTTCTCAAAACCTCTGCTTTTTATTATGATGTACCCAGTCAAACAGGAACAGGGTCCCCAGGGCAGTGGTGACAGCACCAGCCTGACAGAGTTCAAGTGTTTGGACAATGCTCTCAGGCATATGGTGTGACTCTTGGGGATGGTGCTGTGCAGGGTTGTGAGCTAGACTTCATGATCCTGGTGGGTCCCTTCCAACTCTGCACATTCTGCAATTCTGGAAAACTGCTGAATTTTGCAATGGCTCAGGACACAGACCATGTTGCAGAACCATATTTCCCAGTTACCCCCCCTCAGTAAAATAGATTCAACCTTTGGGTAAGGATTCAATTAGATATTCCAGTGCTGCTCAAGCCCAGTGTTTGGGCCATACTTTTGTCTGAGTGTTTGGGCCAGCACTTTTGTCTGACTTACACCAAGAGATAGTTGTTTTGCCAAAGATAACTGTAATTATTGGCTGAAATACTTTTATTCATCAATGTGCTCATTTAAGACAGTAATTAATAAATAAATAAAATAAACAGGCTCCATCATAGTACAGTATATCTTAAATAAACAATCTTTTTACCATGTGTTAATGATTAATGAATGGCTGTTTCTGGCAAACCACTCAACTGTAGCTCCAGGCAAGGGACATCATAAGTTTTCAAAAAAATAGTAACAGCTCCCCTTATACATGCTTCAGACAGCCACTATACATTGCAGTTTCCATGAAAAACAGGAATTTGGACTTGGATGAGTTGATTTTTTATAGGTCAGAGCTTATAGCTCATATAAATTGTGCACACATTCCTCAATGGCACAGGCCTCCCTAATATAAAAACAGATGCAGCCTTGTGTTCATGTGGTTCACAGAGTGTGTCAGTGTTGGACATTTTATTAAAAAAATATCCTGCAGTGGTTGAAAACAAGCCCTTCTTGCTTCACTAATTCTGTCCCTTTTCCACTCCTGCCCACTTCCCCTTTCCTGCTGTCATGGTGCAAGTATTACAGCTGGGCACATCTGCCTCTTGTAACCATCTCCAGCATTTCCACTTTGGGAAACAAACACAAAAACCACTGTAGCACCATTACTGGCAGATAACCAAGCACTTCAATTTGGATTTTTTTTCTAGTATTGTCTGGTTGCTGCATATTATATTTTTCCTGAGCTTAGGAGTTGGCCAGCAGGCAGAAAGACTGCCTTGCTGTGGCTGTAACACACCAGATCAGGTTGAATCTCCTGGAGAGGATGGGAGAAGCAGAGCTGGCTCTTCCCCAGGAGTTTCTCAGCACAGGGGGTTTCTGGAGTGCAGAGCTGGCAGCCGGGAAGGCTGGGCAGGAGGGTGCTCTGCTCAGCAGGACTGGGCTGGCAGCCAGGTCACACAAGGCATGGAAAGAAAGAGACATTCACAAGACTGAAAGCGGTGGGTTCTATTTCTTCAGCTTGGGAAGGTAATGAAAATTGCTGGATTGATGCTGCTGAAAAAGAAGGGAGAGTTGCTCTTCTTTTTAGAGTGTCTCACTCAGGAGGCCCGATTTCTCAAATTTTGGTCTAGTTTATTAGTTTTGTGTTCTAATGTTGCAAAAGGGCAGTGGCCACAAAATGTTGAGGGAGATCTAAGGGGTCATGGGTGGGTTTGGGCATCACAGACAGCTCTCTTCTGGTTCAGCTGTCACAGAAGCTGCAAAGCACAGCCTTGGGGAGGGTCTAGGGCCAGTGCCAGTAGCACTGCCTGTTGTGTACTCAATTCCATTTCTGAAAAAACACACGTTAAAAAAGGTGGGTGATAGAAGTAACTACAGTTACTTCTTAGAGAGGCTGGCCAAAAAGCAAGCAGAAGGTGAATAAGGAAAGGGTAAAAATACTTGGAGGTGCCACAGACACTGGTTCAAACAGAAAAACAGAGAGAGGGACCTGCACAGTTACTATAGTCTCCCTACAGAGTTATGAGAAAACACCCTGGAGATGCTGTAATATCTTTGGATGTAGCTGGCTTACTTATCTTGTTTGGTTTTATGTTTTCTTCCAAAGAGAATGTTATTATCCCAGTGGCAACACCTACTCCGATCTGCGTTCAGGCAGATGCTGACACACAAAGCAAGTGTGGATGAAGCCCACCAAGATCATTAAAGTGCTGGAGCATGTGACGTGTGAAGAACCTTCAGAAAATTGCTTTAGTAAGTCCCAGGAGAAGGCTCAACATGGAGGAGACGTTATTGATGTCTCTAACTCTCATCAGAATATTGCCAAAGGTGCACTGATAGGACAAGTGGCATATGTAAAATTCTGATTACATTCTGATTACAAGGAAACTTTAATTTTTTAACCAGGAAGCTGGTCAAACTCTTGAAGAGGATCTCGGAGACTGTGCAACCTTCATGCCTAAAGATATTCAGAACTCATCTGGCAAAGCCATGACTCACCTGGTCTAGCTGGATACATTTAAAGCAACATCAGGTTGAAACACTCTCTAGAGGCCTCTTCCAACCTAATTCATTCTGTGACTCTATGACCTAACTAATTATCTTCTGGTTTACTTTCAAAACACGCTTATTATATTGATAGCTTTAGTTAAAACATGGAACTTTCCCTCATTAAACTGCTTTTAGTGTTCTTTGTAAAAACAGCCTCTGAAAAAAAATTATTTTGTCATTATTATTTTTAAACTCTTGCTGCAGACAAGCTGTCTTGAAACAAAAAGCTGAACTGGAGAAACAGGAACATAATGATGCTGACCCTCCTTCCTGGCTTGGATATGTCTAGGATGGTAACATAACCACCTTCACCAAAAAACACAGATCAGAGCCTGAAAAAACAAATTCTTCAAAATGAAAAATGAAGAAATTGTGCAACATCTCTACAGTTCAAGGGTTTTTCTTTAAAGCATGAAAAGACCACTGTTATTTTTTTCTTAAAACTAATCGTACTTTAATAAAAGGCCATTTGTTGCATGAGTAAGGAAGCATAGCAAATCTTTCTCACAGGAGTATGAATGCCTTCAAGCAAGACAGCTGCACTCAGACAGCACTGCTAACTCTCAGATGTTGATTCAAGCTGTCTTCATATTTCAATAATGAAAGTTTTTGTAGTCCCATGCAGAGTAAACAATGAATAAATTTGCATGTGTTTGAGGTTCCTGATTGCCATGAAGGTCCTCTCCAGAACATAAACACTCTGACTCCCCAGAGAACTTCACACTTGATGTGGCTGGTACTCATCAAGTACAGCCTTCTTGAGGAATTAAGAGCAGTGAGTAGGTAGTGACTACAGATTCTTTAATACACAACTACACCCATACATTTAAGCCCAGTTCTCCACTTCTCAGCAGTCACTTGTGCACCCAGAGCCCTGATTCTCATAAAAGCCTCTTGGACTGAATCCAACTCTCCAAACAAGCTGATGTTCATGTCTGCAGGTCTGAACTGTGGGCTGTCTTCTCAGCAGTCACTTGTGCATCCAGAGCCCTGATTCTCATACAAGCCTCTTGGACTGAATCCAACTCTCCAAACAAGCTGATGTTCATGTCTGCAGGTCTGAACTGTGGGCTGTCTTCTCAGCAGTCACTTGTGCATCCAGAGCCCTGATTCTCATACAAGCCTCTTGGACTGAATCCAACTCTCCAAACAAGCTGATGTTCATGTCTGCAGGTCTGAACTGTGGGCTGTCTTCTCAGCAGTCACTTGTGCATCCAGAGCCCTGATTCTCATACAAGCCTCTTGGACTGAATCCAACTCTCCAAACAAGCTGATGTTCATGTCTGCAGGTCTGAACTGTGGGCTGGCTGACAGCCGTGAGAGCAGGAGAACCAAATTAAACGGAGCACAAATGAAAAAAGCGTTAAAGTATAAATTTGCTCCAGTTACAAGAACGTCTTCTCATCAAATGGACAAAAAAGATATATGAGCACACAAGGGCTTCACCATTCAAATTCTAATTGCTGACAACCTACTCATCTTCCCTTGTCCAGAGAAAAATAGTTTCATCTCATGGCAGAACAAGACATTGTTCAATGCCTTTGGGGAAACTCCCAAGGATTTGTCCTCCTTCAACTCATTCTTGACCTTTATATTAACATTCTAATTGGGCTCAACATGTATTAACTTGGAATGAATATAATCAGTAGCTTTAGTGGTAGCACAATTTTTCTGCTGGCTGATTTAAACTTCTTTAAGCAAACAACAAACAATCCTGATGTTTAATTCCTGCTAGAATTAGAAAAATAATGAATTCAAAGCCTGAGTTAGCTTTCTTTTGAATATAGAACAAATAACATGTTTTCTTACTGTTCTGTTCTCCCTTAAATTGCTGATGCAGCAGTCCCAAAAAACACAACCTTAATCTCAGAGGCTGACAAGCTTTGTATTTCAGGTGAATAATGGGACCATTAAATGGATTTGATCTTGTGAAGTACCTACTAGACTGTTTTTATGTTTTCACATGGTGTGAATTTTGAGGTGCTTTTTTCACTTTGGCTGCAGCAGGGCACAGAAAACAGTAGTTTCAAATATTTTTCTGGATATCCAAAACCATTATAATTTATTAATTTTGTAACTTCAAAAAGTATAATAATAACTCACATCTAATAATATTGTAATGCCTTTAGTAATACTATTAGAAATGTTTTATATATTAGTGTTTATATTAAAAATACATATAATTTGTCATATGCATCAGTGCCCACCTCATCCCAACAAACAGTACATACAACAGTAAACAGGAGTGGAGTTTTTAACCACCCTGAATTAGAGTAGATATGCTGCCCTTGACTCTTGAAATCCATTAGCCAGGGGCAATTATACCTCCTGGGGAATCCTGTGGCAAAGGAGAAGTTAATTTCATAATGTACCATTATGACCTAAGTACATACACATATACACAAAACTTAAAGTCTGAGCTGACAGTCCGAATTCTCTGCTGCTCCTTGCCACCCCTCAAGCTGGCAGGGATTTTTACATTTCAGCTTAAAACACAAATTTCACTACTGCTTTTATAAGGTGCCATAGAGAGGTATGAAAAGGCTTTTAAAAGCTCCATTTACTTTACTGTGTGCTTGTATTGCAGTAACACAGAACCCTCCACAAAAATCGGGCCTGCCCTCATGCAGGGCCTACCTGCTCCCCTCACTTCTCTCCTCAGCCTTCCTGCCCCCAGGAGGTGCCAGCAGCTTTGCAGGACAGGGCTCTAAGTGGCTCTAAGTCACCGCACAAACAGCAAACAAAGAGATTCCAGTTCTCAGTTACTGGGGCAACACCTCCTTTCTATGGCAGCTTTTCCTTCAGGGGAATGTTCATGTGGAGTCTCCCCTGAAGTCCAGTTGGAGGAGTATTTCTCTTTGAAATCAGCCAGATCCGTTGCACTTTTATTTTTTTTAAAAGCTTTTCTTTGCAGATGAGCAGTGGTAGACATAGCTGGAGTTCTTACTTCTATCCACAAACCAGAGGTTCAGGATGACGCGGAGCAAGTTCTGCCATTTCACAGAAATATTTTTACACAGAGAGTACCCATTGCCCAGGCAGAAACTGCTCAAGGTTCAAACACCAAATGAGAAGACCACATACAAATTACACTGAAAGTGATTTTTTCCTATCCATGATACAATTTGGTTGAAGAAAATTCTCTGCATTTTACATAAACCAGCAGAATTCCCACAGTATTGAGACATTTAGTTTAAAAGTATAACGGAGCTTGCAAAGCATGCTACCTTGGAAGTGCTGAAAATGTTTTTGGTTTTTTTATTTTTAAATTACTACTCC
Source organism: Illadopsis cleaveri (assembly GCA_013399915.1). Classification (NCBI taxonomy): domain Eukaryota; kingdom Metazoa; phylum Chordata; class Aves; order Passeriformes; family Timaliidae; genus Illadopsis; species Illadopsis cleaveri. The sequence goes on from VXBB01024394.1 coordinate 785,675, forward strand.
AAACTTCTGTTTGAAAGCTTTTAAACTGATATGGGAAGTGGTTCAAGTTATATAAATTCTAGGTATGTAAGATCATCTCATTCCCAAAAGGCACGAAAAGTAAACCAGACTGTTTAGCACCAGCACTGTCACAGGCAAATCTTTGGTTAAAATGCTCTCATTTTTAATAGTTTCTCTTTTATATTAAGAATATCCATCCAAAAAGTTTCATAATTTTACAGAAATGTTCCTTTGTAGTTTCATGATTTAATCTCTTTGGCCTCTTTCACCTTTAAGAACTCTTCAGCTTGACAGACTGGATCCAGCTTTGGCTTTTAAGACACACTTTGCCATTTTGTGTGTCAGCCTTAATCCATTTGTCTGTTTCATCCCTTTGATTCATGTGACCTGGAAAAGAGAGATGTCTCAGTTTAATTTGACACACAGTAAACATAATTTTCACATTGTCATTTTTTTTCAAGCTCCCTGGAAGCACTTATAGCACTTTTATTTGGTATAACTTGTGTACTTTTAGCAGAGACTTCTGACATTTCCTTCTTGATACAGTTTTTCTGCATTTATCTAATGTCCCATAATACATCTTTACAACAGAGTAGTGGTTTTTATTATATAGTACTGCACTTTTTATTCTAAGCTAAGAAATGTGTTATGGTGGGTTGACCCTGGTTGGATGTCAGGTACCCACCAAAGCCACTCTACCACTGTCCTACTCAAATGAATGGGGCAGAGAAAACACAACAAGAGACTCATGGGTCAAGATAAGGACAGGGAGAGTTCAGTCACCAGTTACTGTCACAGGGAAAACAGACTCAACGCAGGGAAAAGATTAATTTCATATATTCCAAATAAAATCAGAGAAGGGTAATAAGAAATAAAGCCAAATCTTAAAAACATATCCCACTCCCCCCTCCCTTCATTCCAGGCTTAATTTCTCTGCTGATTTCTCTATTTCCTCCCCACCAGAGGCACAGGGAGATGGAGAATGGGGGGGTTTGGCCAGTTCACACATTATCTCTGCCACTCCTTCCCCTGTAGGAGAAGTCCTCATGCTCTTCCCCTGCTCTGACATGGAGTCCTCCCAAAACTGCAGGTGGATCTCTGCACCCCTGCAGACCTCCAGGGGCTGCACCAGGGGCTGCAAGGGAATCTATACTCTGGCATCTGGAGCACCTCCTGCCCATGCTTCTGCACTGGCCTGCATGTTGGCAGGGCTGTTTTTCTCACATATTTTCACTCCTTTCTCCAGCTGCTGGTGTGCAGTAGGGTTTTCCTCCTTTAACTGTTATTCACCATCACTGATGGGTTCAGCCCTGGCCAATGGTGGGTCCACCTTGGAGCAGGCTGGTACTGGCTCTGTAGGACACAGGGAAAGCTTCTGGCAGCTTCTTACAGAAGCCACCCCTAGAGCCCCCCCACTACCAAAACCCTGCCACACAAACCCTACATGTACTGGTTTTCTCTGGGATAGGGTTAATTTTTTTCATAGTAGCTAGNACGCAGGGAAAAGATTAATTTCATTTATTCCAAATCAAATCAGAGAAGGGTAATAAGAAATAAAGCCAAATCTTAAAAACATATCCCACTCACCCCTCCCTTCATTCCAGGCTTAATTTCTCTGCTGATTTCTCTATTTCCTCCCCACCAGAGGCACAGGGAGATGGAGAATGGGGGGGTTTGGCCAGTTCACACATTATCTCTGCCACTCCTTCCCCTGTAGGAGAAGTCCTCATGCTCTTCCCCTGCTCTGACATGGAGTCCTCCCAAAACTGCAGGTGGATCTCTGCACCCCTGCAGACCTCCAGGGGCTGCACCAGGGGCTGCAAGGGAATCTATACTCTGGCATCTGGAGCACCTCCT
>VXBB01024394.1:787700-823087 GCA_013399915.1 Illadopsis cleaveri
CCCATGCTTCTGCACTGGCCTGCATGTTGGCAGGGCTGTTTTTCTCACATATTTTCACTCCTCTCTCCAGCTGCTGGTGTGCAGTAGGGTTTTCCTCCTTTAACTGTTATTCACCATCACTGATGGGTTCAGCCCTGGCCAATGGTGGGTCCACCTTGGAGCAGGCTGGTGCTGGCTCTGTAGGACACAGGGGAAGCTTCTGGCAGCTTCTTACAGAAGCCACCCCTAGAGCCCCCCCACTACCAAAACCCTGCCACACAAACCCTACATGTACTGGGTTTCTCTGGGATAGGGTTAATTTTTTTCATAGTAGCTAGGACGGACCATGTCTTAGATTTCTGCTGAAAACAGTGCTGACAACATATACAATTTGTTATTTGAGTGGCCCTCTCACACTATCAAGGTGTTTTCTGCTTTTAATACTGCCTTGCCAGCAAGGAGGCTGGGGGCACACAATAAGCCAGGAGAGGACAGATCCAGGACAGCTGACTCTAAATGACCAAAGGGATATTCTGAACTGTATGGTGTCATGTTCTGTATTAGAGCTGGCAGAAGGAGGAGCAGGGGACATTCAGAGTGATGGCATTTGTCTGACCCAGTACCTGTTACATGAGATATAGCCCTGCTTTCCTGGAGATGCCTGAACACCTGCTTGCCCTGGGAAGCAGTGAAAGGATCTCTTATTTTGCTTGGCTTGTGTGCACAGCTTCTGCTTTATCCATCAGACTGTCTTAATCTCAAAGTGTCTTTATCCCAACCCATGAATTTTCCCACTTTAACTTTTCTGCTTTTCTCCCCTATCCCACTGGTGGGGAGTGAGTGGCTGCCTGGTGCTCAATAGCCAGTTCTGGTTAAACCATGACTCTACATGAGATGCTAATCTGGCTAAGTAATTTCAAAGATTTTAATTGTTATTGTAAACACTGAAAAGAGACATGGTAAGACCTGATTGTCCAGATGACCAGACATTTTGCTACTATTACTGTTTCCTTATGATAATGGCCTAAAAAATGCCCCCCAACCCTGAGGTCTTACATGTTTCACATAAACTTTGCATTCACAGTCATGCTCCGAAAAGCTCACTGTATTACAAAAGAGAGTTCAACTCAGTCTCATTTTATAATTAAGAAACTGAGGCCAAGAGAGAATAAGTGACCTTCCAAATTTATACAGAAGATTTGTGTCCATATTGGGAATTAAACTGGGACCTTTTAAAGTCCCAAGTTAGTGCCTTTATCACAAGATCAACCTTCACTTTGGTTTATCTTTACAAAATATTTATTTTTACTTTAGTGTTCATTTAATTGTGTGAATTCTAAGTTTAGAACTAATTTGAGCCTAGAATACCAAGAGGGATGGCAGGGAAGCAGATTCTGAACCAACTCTGCAAACATGCTCTGCTCTGTGCTGACCTGTAACACAGCTGAGATTAAATTTTGGCCACAGCAAAAACAGTGGCAAAACTCCAACTGACATCACTGCATTGGTTTCCACAACTCAAGCCTATGTGCCAGAACTTTTCAATAGTGTTTCAGTGCTTTAGCAGTTCTAAATGGGATTCATTTAAGTTTATGGGCCAAACCCACAGCAATTCACAATAGGCTGAGGTATGATTTGGAAGTACTGAGTTCTCAGAGGAGTCCAACAGTGTCAGAATCACTTCAGTGTCCCTTGTTATCAGACTACAACATGCCTTCAGGTGTCTCCATGGGGATGTCCTAGTACAATTTCTGCACTCCTCATTGCTCCCGACAGCAGCAGTCTCAATTACACTCAGTGTCAGTATCATTCCTACAGTAAAGCAGAACCCACAGACCTACTCAGCATCTAATTGCAGACTTAAATCTGTGATGAATTACCAAGTTGGACAAATGTGTTGTATATGGAAGCCATTAAAATTTTAAAGTTCAATTCCTCAAAGCTTTCCTGAATCACTGATTTTCAATAGTATTGTATCAGAGAGTATAGAATAAAAATTAAAACAATCTGTCTTTTAAGCATAGATAGCACTTAAAACATTTCATCAGTCTGGTTTTTAAACAGGAAACAGCCACCAGGTGACAAGAAATTGAACCAACAAAGAAGTAGAAAGGAAAATTTCACCTGATCCTTTAACAGAGCTGTAGAACACTAAAAATACAGCTTTTTCTCCTAGGGAGAGAGGACACAATAAATGCAGGGCAGAGATATATTTCCACCAAGTGCATATTGGAGTGTTTGCTCCCAGTTCCTCTCTCTCATGTTTTTGTGACTATGGCTTGTACTTTTGCACAAGAAACAAACACTGAAGCACAGAATCAGTGCTGTAAATGATTTCATGCACTGCTTACACCTTGGCAAAAAATGTTAAGAGTTGAGGGAACACAGGAACAAATTTACAAGAGCCATTTTAAAGCTGAGCTGTTGTCTGAGCTGTTTCTCTACATGGATTTGCTACGTGAATGTAAAAAAAGGTTTTGTTCCTTATGCTTCTGGAAATTTGCCTGTAAGGCAAATATTAAGGTTATTAAGCCTATCACTAGTAGGAGGTTTAAAGTTATTTCTGATATTTAAAAAGCTTTGTGTATTAGGCACTAATCAAGCAACAAAGTTTAGCTGGAGACCTTTTGACAACTGCTTGGGTCTTAACTGTACTCACTGCTTGTACTCTGAACACCATGAGAATGTAAGTGGATTTTGAGGAAGACTTTGCTAGCTTGATTAAATCACAAAAGCAAACAGCCTCCTGGATTGAGAATGAGGGGAGGAAAAATTTATTTCAAAACCTACCAGTCAAGACCGCAGCATGAGTTCAGGAGAAGTCATATACACCATTATGTTGTGTGGCCACCTTTTCAATTTAATGCCCAGGAAAAAGGCTGTGTTTTTTCCCCCTCCCCAGTGTGTGGTGTTTATAGGAAGGTAACACCTTTGCAAAACTTTACACAGTCAAGTACTGACTGTTTATTTACTTGCCTTCCTGGAGACTGGAGAAGTTGAGAGCTCTATTTTCATACCAAAAAACACAAAAAGAGGATCATATTTTAAATGTTGTTCATTGGTAGCGTTAGGACTGCAGTATATATCAAAAGGCTGTGAACAGCATGAGTTGAATGCAAGCTGAAACCAATAAAAATCTGTAGGATAGCATCTCATCTAATGTGTTTAAAAAAAGTTGGATGAACTTTCTATTTGACTTGAAGGAATGTAATCTTTTCCAGATACAACCTGGGTCTTTGTTTATTGTTTTTAAGATATTGCTTTAGGATCAAGGCTCCACAGAGGGCAGTGTGTAGAGCGACATTATAAAACAAAGCTCTTCCCACCCAGTTCTTGTGGCCAAGAGTCAATGAAAACTGCTTCTAAGAAAGAAGGAAAGTTCTAAAGTGCCTTGAGAACAGACTAAACAGGGGGGAGCATGACAGCAGATAGTGTTACTCCTGGGATCAGAACTGCAATCCTGACTGAAAAAAACCCAACACAGCTGCACAGTGGGAGAAGGAGCTCTACACTTGGGCAGCTGGTAAGCTTCAGATAAAACCTGAAATTTCAGCAGACTGACATAATACAAGCTCTTTCAGTTATCTCCCTTTAAAGGCAAGTTGCTTGTCTCATGTTATTCACTGCCCCTTCAGCTGTGTTTGTATTCAACCCTTGAACTCCAGGCAGCTAAAAACACAGACGTTACCTTGGAGCAAACAATACAGAATTTCTAATAATGAAGACTCTTAAACTCAGCCATCCATAAAGCTTTGTGCATGGTATAAGAGACTCAATGGAGTCAGCCCCCTCTGGCACACTGGCCTTAAAGCAATCCTAAAAGGAAGGCCACAGCATTCCATAGGCTGCTCTCCCAGTACTACTGTATGAGGGACCACTGAGTGAACAGTGAGAAGTAATTATTCCTAATGGCAGGAAACATCTGTCTAGATCCCCTTTGCTCCAGCAGGGAACATCAGGCAGATGTGACAGTTTTAATATTTCAGTGCATGCCTGAGTGAATGATTGTTGTAAGGAGAAAGGTGCTTCCCACAATCTACAGTGAGAACTAGGCAGGATAAGAAGATCTGAATGATGTTAGTAAGAGAAACATGAAAAGTCAGAGATAGGACAGTAGTGTTGCTGTCCATGATTTCAAAGGAATCTGGTAATTACAGACAGGCTGACTCTCCATAGGCACAGGAAGAAGGCCAGCTAAGAAGTTCTGCAGTATTAAAGGAACAATTGGATACTTGATCAACCCATAAGGTAGAGGCAATGTATACCTGAAAATTTTCACAGGGGAAAAGGAGTTAGAGAAGTGTCCAGGGTTGTAGTATGGGATGTACACAAAGTATTCTATCACCNGTCAATGGGAGATTTCCTCTCCATGGCCTGTATGCACACCTGAGGGAAGGCATAAGTTAACATGGGAGAGTCCTATCACCTGCAAGGTCACCAGAGGCATGGCTCAGAGGAACACTGCTCTCAGGTGGCTTAGCAAAGCTCTTGTGCTGTAGCCAGGATGGGATTAGTACCAAAACCTAAAAGTCCTGTTAACTGCTGCAATTGTTGTCATGCTGACAACAACTGGGAGCAAGTATGTCTCGACTTGGGAGAACACAGTAACTCCCAAAGCATATGCCCTTTGTATAAGGACAGAAAAATACAAAGAGGTTTGCCAGTTGAGAAGGTAAGAACAGGGAGACACAACAACGACAAACATCCACAGCCTCTGAGGAGCACCTGTGACATGGTGGGACAAGGTGAGACTTTTACCATGGAAACTCACACAGCCACTGCAAACCAGATGAAGTGACTGCGAAGTTAAAAGATTACTCAGCACCAAGCAGATGGCATCAGGTGAAAGGTTGCCACTGGATATGAACTTGGCACTAGAACTGGGGCAGGGGTGGAGACACATCCAAAATCAGGTGAGGCCCTGGCACCACTCAGAGATTAGATTTACATGGATTATTTTCCAGACAATTAGGTTTAGAAATTGACACCATAAGCTACAAAGATTCAAATAAATTCTCTGAATGACTGCAAGACTTTTCCCAGCAAGTTTACAGCGGTCAGCACACAAGCTGGCAACCACAGTGGCTGAAGTGTGTCCAGTGGCTGCATTTCATTTAGCCCCCATCTACCCACACACCTGATAAGCTTCCTTTGTTACTGTGGAGTGGGTGGGAGCAGATGGTCACCAGATGGTTATCAACCAGAGACAAGAGAAAGCAAGGCTGAAAGCCTCTCCTGAGGAAACACTGAATTTGGTCTGAGATGCTCACATCACCTGGTCTTCACAATCTGCAGTACTGACAGTCCTACTGCCTCTCCAGACAAGTGCTACAAGAAGTTTACCTTGCTATTTAGCTAAGTTTCCTTTACCATAAGGTCAAGTTATAATTTCTAGTCCTATTGCCAGTGGACAGAACAATTAATTTCTTCTGTGGCAACTTCTTATGTACTAGAAAAATGCACCTTCTCTTCCCCTTGTCTTCTCTTTTGAGACAAAAGCAAAACTTTTCAGTCTTCTCTTGTTAATAATGATTTTAGGACTCTGATCACATGTTCTTCTTTAGAGACTCCACAGTTTTGAAGCACAGTACTCAAAACTGGACACATTCCAGCAAAGTATTACTAATGCCATGTAAAGTCAAAGGATTATTTTTAGTTTTACAGAACAATCATGTAAATATGCTGTTTGTTTTCAATGGTATAACACTACTGTTTCCTGATATTATTTAAATATTGCTCCTCTTGGTTCTACACAGGTAATTGTTCCTACCTACGCACTTTGAACTTCATTTATTGGAAAATGGCCTAAGAAGCATGTAAATCAAAATTATATGAATTTTAACCTTAACCATCAACCTGTTTGCAACTCCTGTGACATAACAGTCTCCTAAGTTCATTATTTGATAAGTATTTAACACTTTTTAGCCTGCTACTCTTTCTCTTGCCACATATAGTACCTAGAGGTATTTACCTCCACAGGCATAAGATTTAAGGACACAGGCAGACCTGGGGACAGGGAGAAGGCAGACATTGAGCAGTAAGGGCTTCCCTTCTTGCCAGGGAAAAGAAAGAACACCTTGAAGTGATTACAATCAGAAATTAGTGGAATTACTCAAGCACTCTAAAGGCAGACAGCCTAACACTTCCAGCAATGGAAGCTGGACCAGTGCTTAGCATGAACTCTGCTTTTGTAACGTGTCATTATCCCATACATACCACTTCTAAGACTACCTACTGGTGCCAATGGAAACAGATGCCTTGCCCTTGCAAATTACTTCAAAGAATAAACTCCCTGTCACTGCTCTCCAGTTCCCTCCCTTTCCCAGCAAGTGTTTCAGTTTTGCAGGGAAGTCCCTTCTTTTCCTAAAAGGGCAAAACACATTTTCACACTCTCATCCCTCTGTCTCTAGAGCACTCACTCCAGACTTCCAACCCCTTGCTTTCACTAAATCCCTCTCTATTCCTTGGCTATTGGGCAAAACCCTGGATGAGTGTGTTTGTGGGGTTGCAGTGTACTGACTCTCCCCTCAGTGCAGGGGTGATGATGTACATGATAACTGCTCTAAAGCAGTAGGGAAGGCTTTCCTAGAGCAGGAAAGGGCAGGACTAAGGGCATGTTTACCCAAGTCACAGAACTCTGCCCTGTCTTCCCACTGGTCAGCCTTCTCCCTAACACCTTCAAATATTCCCAGAGGCAAGTAAAGCTTCCTAAAAGGTCACAGTTCCTATGTTATTCATATGAGGACTGGATTTTCTGAAAAATCATCTGGTTTTAAACTAATCTTTGAACTCAAAAGCATAAAACTCCTAAACTGCCATGCTCTTGTGGTACAGTTTTAACCACTTGGCAAAGCCCCTCTTGAATCTCAATTTTACATTTCTTCAGTCACAGCAGCAGGACAGTTATGGACCTTGTACCTGAAACTTCAACAGTGAATAATGTTCTCAGGATGCAGAAACTGTATTAAATGATTTTCAATTACTTGAGAATCTACTTATACAGGAAAACTACCAAGTATCAACTTCAGGAAGAAGCAACTGTTGATAGTGAGAGGGCAAATGCTCTGCCCGCAGGAAGAATACACCTTAAGGTGAAGAGAAATAGGAGCAGGAAGTATCTCCCTTTTTATGTAATGCCTTAACTTCTTTAAACAACTGATAATCACTGGCCTAATGCTGTTTGCTTTGCATAGTTCTTGATGATTTCTGTGCCTTTGGGACATGTATAATTGAGAGTTAACTAATCAGAGTTGCTTTTGGCCTCAAGTGCCAAGATTATTTCCATACAGAACAGTGGGTTGCAAAATTGCATCTGCTTCAGTGATGACTGTCCTACATAAACACTGACTGGGTTGTGAAACCAGAGAAGTCATTCAGCCGTGTATATCTGAAACACCACTCTTATCTTTCATGTTGCCAAAGTAGCAAGATGATTGATTGGCCAGTGGTCCTCATTCACTGAGAAGAAGTCTTGTTATACTGCTGAGGTGATTAATTCCACAGAGTCTTGCTAGAATCTGGGGTCCTTCCACAGATTTCTAGCCTGAATACTTCTAATTATGGTTTTTAAAGAAACTGTATTTAACAACCAGTACTAAATTTAAGTGCCAGTTACTGTTCCTAGGCAGGAAGAGATACATAAGCAGGCTACATACTTAAATTATGTAATTACACTTCTAATGTTTCCTGACTTTGAGATTACCATCTTACATGGGGGAGGAAAAGAGTTTTTGTGCATATTTTCTTAGGTTTAAAACCAGAGCACAACTCAAAGCCTTACCCAATCTGCTATCACATCAGGTCACACTGACATAACACGTTCAGACATAAGGCTCGAGCCCTCAGACACATTAAGTTAATGTTTTCTCTAGAGCAAACTGTGTAATTGGTACAAGCAACAGCCTTAACTTCTAGATTGCCACATCTGGAGTGGGGGAGAGAAATACACACCCTCATAGTTAATTGTATGACTGTTTTCTAAAGCAGGAAACAGCAAGACCTGGGATTTTAAGTTCAATTTTAAATGCCTTACAAGAATACTTCCAGCAATTGCAGGCACCTTTCCATGTACTCTCTCTCCTCTTCCAGCTCCAGCTTCTTCTGCTGTTCTCATCTCCCACCCATCATTTCTCAGCCTATTCTGCACTACTGTACATTTATAAATATGCCATATAACCCTTTTATTTCCCCCTTTGACTCAGAACCAGACAGATTTTTTAAAAAATTATATTTTTAATAAAATAGATTGCCTAGGAAAATCTAATTAACTTTCTAAGCCTACAAAGCAATGGGTCAAATTCAGCTCTGGATTATATCCCACAAATTTACTGGACTAACACTAAGGAGGAATTTGGCTCTAAGACTTTTGTTAGAAGAAGTTGGTTACAAGCACAAGTCATTTACCAAATAAAATTTTAAAGTCATCCAGTAACATGGGGAGTACAACAGCACAAGCAAACATCTGAACGTGAAGCAGATTAAACAAGCAGCTGCCAAGGGCAATAAACTAATAAAGAAAAGTAGATGCCTTTGATTTAGGCCAGACAGACATTTATTGGAAGCCAAGATTAGTAAGCCTTACCACTTATAGTTACATGATCGTCTTTGGAGACACTCCGTGTTTCTTTTAACTGGATCTCTGAGCTCACATCCACTTTTCTTCCAGACAGCTCTAAATAGGCTTTGAGAGATGCAGGTACCTTGACTGTAATTGAACCTGGTATAAATTTAAGTAAAAGTTAGTTAGTTTAACTCTGAGATCAAAGCATGAAATACTCCACTATTTCACTAACTTGAATCAAATCATCATTTGGTTGTGCTTGGTTGGGTTTTTTTAAAAGTCTTCAGAAACAGTAACCTCTTTTTTTTGGTCACTGAAAGGATAAATGAAGGTATCTTCATTTATCATAAACAGAGTATGTCAAATATAGAAAATGGTATCACAGTATTTCCTTCACAGATATGAAAATAAATAGTGACATACACTTCTAGCAATGTCTTTTGGTAGAGGATCTTTTTACAGGAATGATCAAGGGAAGTAAATGCAATAGATCTCACAGGTATTCTGACTAAGCTAATCTTCTAGTTGCATATTGACATTCTGGAGCAAGGACAGGGATCAGACTGGACAAATAACCCAGTCACTGTGTGGCACATGATGAAATAATTGCTCCTCTGGAAGGATGAGACACTGCTCACTTACTGTGAACACTAGCAATTGTCTTTGCTTTACTGCTTAGGGCCAGCTGCTCACATCCTCCAACAGACACAGTCTCAAAGCTGACTAACCAGTTTAGACTATGCATCACTAAACTGTAAACTAGCAGCAAAATTGCAGCTTTGGTGGCCTGAATAAGACTACATTGAGATTAAAACCAGAAATTCTGACTTCTGCTTCCCCTAAATATGTGCATCTATGCATCAGACCACAGGCAGACACTGGGTCCCCAACCTTCCCACATTAGTCATCTTTGGAATAACTCAGTCACAAAGTTTGAAAGCTCTCTCCGACACATTAGATCAAAAACCTGAAAAATTCAGAATACACTTCCTTTTCATGTGCTCCTTAGTTTTTGCTCAATTTCAAAATCCACATTAGAAAAACATAAAACGTTTTCTTGACATAAATCCCCAGGAGGTTAAGCAGAACATGGTAAGAATAACAGCTAAGTAGCACCAGAAAACAACCCTAGCTAAGCAATTTAGGCTCAGCAGAATCACTTGCCTGTGACAGTTCTGATGAACAAATAACTTCCAGTATAATTTAGGCGTGCATTTTGCTGGATACACAAAAGCCTTAGAATAAGAAAGGGAAAAGGTCTTCATCTTTGGGTCCTCTTTGGAGAGTTTCTCAGTGATGACTCATAAAAACCAACACACATGCAGGTCATTTATCACACATGGGACATTTTCTACACTGCAGCTGTCAACAGTTATTCTGAATTTACAGGGTAAACAGAAAGAGAACTTCAACTTTGCCTTTACTAAACTGTGCTGCCAGAAGAGATGTCAGAAAATGTTTTGAAAATAACATTAATTAGCTATTATTAAATACATTCCTCTTTCCTTCTAGCTCAGAGACATTAACTGAGCAAAATAACTGAAACAAAAGGTAACAAAGAAACAATATAAAAATAAATTTCTTTGCACTAATGAAACCAAAACAGATTGTACAAAAAGATGCACAAATGATCTCATTTCATTGACACCATAAGTGCCAGTTTGAGTAACCATTAGGTTTTAACAGGCCACAGACATTGTCTCACAGGAGACAGAAGAGGACCAAATACCATGCTCATTTAAACTACCTGAAGTGCCTGACATGACATTAAAGTCAAGTATAAAAATGCTGTAGGGTGTTTTGGCTTGTTCCGGACTTTTTTTTGTTTGTTTGCATTTTGGCTTTTTTGGTGCTGTTCCATTTTTTTTTTTTTCTTTCAAACTAGGATTAACAAGATGTATTTAGGCCTCTGTAATTTACAGTATCACATCTTCGGAAAGGCAAAACTGTGAATTCAGCTTTAGGCATGAGCTTTTAACTGAGAACAGAAATTTTAGTGAGTAAGCAGCAGAGAAAATGAAGGAAAAATAGTAATGTAAGGCTAGCCCATCTTTGTTTTTCTGCCTTCAAATTTTCACGGTAGGACATTTTAGTCAGAAGGCAAGAAAACTAAATGTGTGTCAGTTATCACTGCACATACAGCATCATGGAGAAAACTGTGTCAAGGCAAGGGAACACTGTAACCCTAGTCAACTCTGCAGAATTCTGCTGGGTATATTGCCAGGAAAAAAAAAGCAAAACATTGAAAAACAAACACCTTTAATCCATCTTAAGTATTCTTGTCCCTTACAAAGCTTATTGTATTTCAAGTATTTATAGACATATTCTAATAATGACCAAAAAAAACCGTAAATAACCAACAATCACAAACTATTTTTACAGACAGATTAAAAAACCCAAAACAAATCTTTATCTCCTCTTCTTTTATATCAAAAACTGCCACAAAAAATATTTTATTTAGTTTGCTAACCTTTCTGGGATTTCAGATCCACTTTTCTTAATTGACTGACATAAACATCTATTGTTCCATGATACGTAGAAGCTTTTAGACTTCCATCTGATGAATCTAAAAAACAAAAGAAAAGAACTTGTGTATCATTCAGTCTTTTTAACTAAACATTTGCCAGAATGTTTCTTTATACCTCAAACTGACTTTTATCAATTCTTCTATGTTTGAAAAGTATCATAATAATTTACAGAATGTCAGCCTTCACTTAGAATAAAAGGTTTCTGAAAAAAACATCGCCCCAGTCCAGAACTGGAGCACACTCTGGTCCTCAGGCTGTAGCTCTGCAGCTGTTCTACATGGGCCCAACTGCAGTGCACATCTTTCTACAGGAATGTCTTTATCTTTGTGTGAAAATCAAGCATAAAACTTGAATACTAAAATCTTTTATTATCCAAAAGAGTTCATTTGCTCAGACTCTGTGCAGGAAGAACTTTACCCAGGAAAGCTACCCCATGCAAAAACCAAGCAGTTGTTCACAGCAACATCTTACATAACTGAACACAGGCTTTGTAAAATCTAATTCACTACATCTGAATTATCAACAAATGTTTAATATGTGCAGGAAACCAGCATTTGTTCTGTGCCCTAGAATAGGGAGGCCTAAATTTTCTTTTATACTTTATTAGCAGAAATTTATGTTCATAAAACCTTGCAAAGAAGCATTTTTACAAATAGAAAGTCTTTATGAAGCTTTAATTGTACACTTGAGTAGTCTTCATTTGCAACGTATTCCAATTTTAAACACATAGACTTCCACAACATTAAGTGAAGTCCCAAAGAGTTTACTTTCAAACTACTGAACAGGCTTATACCTAATAAAAATTCCAAAGAAATTACAAAGAAACTCCACAGGAGCATGAAAAAATTATATTTGTATATGAGCAAAAGGCAGTTAGTGAGAGGTATTTTTAGAGACAATGCTAGAAATTAAAGTATTGGCAAGAAATCCTGAGATATTGATAGAGACTGGTTTCTGAGGGAGTTGGGCTGTTTACCCTGAAGAAGAGAAGACTCAGAGGTGACCTTATCACTCTCCACAGCTTCCTGAAAGGTGAGTGCAGTCCGGTGGGGGTTGGTCTGTTTCTCCAGGCAGCAACTGACAGAACGAGAGGACACAGTCTTAAGCTGTGCCAAGGGAAATGTAGGCTGGATATCAGGAAAAAGATTTTACAGAAAGGGTACTAAAGTATTGGAATGGTCTACCTGGGGAGGTGGTGGATTCACCATCTCTGGATGTGTTTAAGAAAAGACTAGATGTGGCACTTGGTGCCATGGTTTAGTTGAGGTTAGGGTTGGGCTGGACTTGATGATCTTGGAGGTCTCTTCCAACCTAATGATTCTGTGATTCTGAATATGCACAGAAAAAACCCAACAGTCAAACTGTTAGAAGTAGCTAAAATAATAAAATAAAACCTGAATGAAACTTCCCATTTTAAAAAGTAAAAGCATTAATGAGACAATCAACTTGATTAAGCATAACAAGGGTGTCTCACATTAACATTTTATGCTTGCCATACAGTTTTAGCTCTAAGTCAACTCATCTGGAGCTTTTCTGATCCCAGGTTTCAAGCACAGATGCCAAAGACCAGTGCATTGCTTACAACAGCAAAAACACAGAAAAGGATCTTTATCCCACAGCTAAAGCTGATTTCTTTGGAGGGGAAAGTAATTAAAAAAAAGTAGCTAATCCATACTTAGCTGAGAAACTGAGAAGGGCTTTGGTTAAAAAGAAAACATTAATAACTAGAACTGGATGTGAATGATTCTGCCATCTCAAGACTTTATGTATTAAAGAAGGTCTGTCTGAAATCTGAAAAAAAAAAATTTTGCTTGTCTAAGTCAAAATGAAACAGTGATTTTAACTGATGACTTTTTAAAACATTGTTCATAATAGTTGAAAAGTTAAAGTCATTAGAACTGGAGAATTTAACATGGATCAGTCTTTTCAATGTAAATTTTAAGTAGTGATCGCTAGAAGTTTTCATGCAAAAGCAGTTTTTGCAGATATTCCCCATCAAATTTAGTAACAGCCAATTACCAACTCTCCACATAATCTTGACAGAGATTTTGTTGGCAACAGATACAGGAAGCATCCAGCCTTCAACTCTTCTGCTTTAAACAGAACATATAATGAGTTCCTTTATCTGTTTGAGGAAGAAAGAAGAGTCTCCTGTGACAGAACAGCAGCTCTCTCCAGGGAGAACAACTGCAAACAGTTCACACACCACCAGCTGATGGTGCTTTAGAGGGACAACATTGATCCACTGAAGCCTTTCTGTTCCCATTCCTCAAATGCAAAAGCAGCTCCTCTGAGATTCTTCCCAGTGGGAATTTGTGAATCTGCAAGGCTGAACAAAGTGTGCTTTCCTATATCTTCAATTAATAAATATTAAAATAAAAAGAATTCTCATTTTGTGAGAGACTGGATTGTGTTTGCAGAAGGCATTAACGTGAATAAAGGATGCAGGAGGAGGGCAGCAGGGACAGGCTCACCGAGGCACAGATTTACCAGGAAAGCCAAAAACAACCTTGAGGGAAATGGAACACTTTTCCATTGAAGAACAGTGTTTTGGGAGGACGACTTGCCAGATTTTGACTCCCAGAGTACCTCACTAATACAAAGTTTCCTATGGCTGAAGAAACTACAGCAGAGTTTCAAAACCACCAAGAAGCTTGGCAGCACTAACCAAACATTAAAACTGACATTACAACACTGTACAGTAAACAACTGTTAAGCTTTGACCTGTGGAAGCAACATGAATTGTATTTTATGGAAACAACTGAGTATGATTTATGCAATGAATGTCACAGATATGATATTAAATACAAGTGTGTAGATACAATGAAGAATACCAAGAAACATGGAATTGTTCATCATTTCTGCAAAGTCCATAAAGATGCTGTTTTAAGTTTGTGTCTCTAACTCTTAACAAATAAAGGGAAATTTTAAAAAATGGATTTACAACCCCCAAAAATGAGGCACAAAAAAGTGTCCAAATCTAAATAAATATATATTTCAACAATGAAAAATTATCTTCTACTAAGAAGCATAGGCTGGTAGGATAAAATACGTAACAAATAGTAATGGAGACAATACATATTTTATGGTTATGACAGATCAAACCTAAGGCAATTTATTTTCAAATATATATCCAGTGCTAGCTGATATGAATGTGAATAACTGAAGTTAAAAATAAGGAAAAAATGTACAGTTTGAATTCAGAGTTTGCTAAGGACTGACAGGGTAAAGGTTTTCTCCAGGTTTTTCAAGGGAAAGAACAAGGACAAAGCCTTTTAGAAGAAATGGAGCAGATGGTCACTCTTGAGCAGCTTCAGCTATTTAAGAATTTACTGATACTAGATAAAAAAGATGAAAAAAGCACAGTGAAGCAAGATGTCTTTGGCAAGGACAAATGTCTTTGTTAAGTTTCATGAAAATTAAATAGAGCTTGAAGAATAAAACCCAAGCCATATAACTTGAGAAAGACCGTACAAAAAGATCAGTGAAAGGCCTACAAAGGTAGCATTTAGTATCAATTCTCCCTTCACTTTATCAGCCAAGCACTAAAGAAAGGATTAAACACAAGCAATCTTTCCTTAAATCTAAGCAAAACCATAATTTCCCTAATAGTACCTAAAGACTGACATTGTTCATGGTAAAATCAGTGACAAAATCAATCTCTATAGGAACACAAAATATTTATTATGATTTGATTGCAAACTGGAGGACGCATGAAATTCCAACATATCTGAAGTATGATGAAGATTTAATTCCTGCTTAGCTAGCTATCTAGTATTTCTTATTGATAGAAAACTGGCAAATATTCTTGGTTGAGTTCATTGTTCCAAAATTGTCATATGAAAAGTATTATAAGAAACTGAAATGTCTTCACCAAATAGACTTCGCTATTATTTATTATTTATAATTCACTAAATTGCACATACTACTGAAAAATCCTTAGCAGTCCTGACCATACTCACCATGGGGACCTGGCAGAACAAATGATGCAACACACAAAGCAAAGAAATCTCTCATGAAAACAATTCCTTTCCTAAGTGAATTATCCAGGCTATCCTTTTACTTCTTAATGATCTATTTTCTACCCCAATTTTAAGTTATATCCACTAGTTGTAAAGGCCATAAGTGTCTTTTTGATAAATTGCTCCAAAAAAGCCCAAGCTCCAAAAAAGCCCAAACAACCAAACCACCAGGCTTGTCTAGTCTGGAGAAAAAGAAAGCTGGAGGTGACCTCATTGCTCCCTGCAGCTTCTTGAGGAGGGGAAGGGCACAAGGAGGTGCTGAACTTTTCTCCCTGATGTTCAGTGAAAGGTTGCATGGGAATGGTTCTTTTTTAGGAAGCATTTTTTAACAGAGAGTGGTCAAACACTGGAACAGGGTTCCCAGAGAGGTGCTTGTGCCCCCCAAGCCTGTTATTGTTTAAGAGCCCCTAAACAAGACACTTCAACTCTTGGCCAGGCAGTTGGACTGGATGATCCCTGTAGGTCCCTTCCAACTGAAATTAGGGATAAGGCCTTGAGCAAACTGGTCAAATAGGAGGTGTTCTCACATTTTTAGAGTTGAAACTCTAGATATTAAGTCTTTTACCTTTAGAAAAATCCATAAAAACACCAGGGATGTTTAATGCTCTTTAGGAAAAGATGAAGTCTAACTAGTGCTGTCAGAATTGAAATCTGAAAAATAAAGTTTCTTCAACTGCAAGATGTGTGTTAATGCTTAAGCTGAACCTGGTTAGTTAAGGAAAATAATCATCATCTGTTGATGGAAAAAGCTACCTCCTATATTAAGAAACCTTTATTTCATACCCTATGAGTTTATTTAAGAGAAGGAAAAACAGCCTAGCAAGTTGAATTTAATTCTGTGGTTTAATGACTAACTCATAAGAATGTGTCTTGCATTCATTTTCCAGGAATGTTAACATAGAGCTCTTAGAAACATAAGAGTTGTTAACAGTTGCAGAACAGTTCTTAGAGATTATCCCTGAAATATGCTGAGTGAGTACAGTTAACACCATCAGCAGAAGTCTTCAAGATTAAGGCCTGAGGAAATCTTTCTACATTCTAAAATTACACTGAGCCTTGTCTATGATTCTGTTACTTCAATTTTCTACCACAGCAATAATTAGAATTTGAGTTTCTCACTTTGGTGTTTGTGTGCTATAAAATGCACTGATATAAGGTAGACCATAACTGATAGCTCTGAGTTATCCTGTCATATAAGTGCCCAGGTTCCCAAAAAAAGGTTTATGAGCTATTTTCATTTCTGAAGGGAAAACTATTAGCATAATAGTTTGAAAACACTGAAATTATCACAAGCCTTCCCATCACCTCCCAAAATAAGTAATACATCAATTATTAGCTTCCTGATATAAAAACTAAACATAGCTAGTCACTGATAGCAATAAATGTAAGACAGAGAACCACATTAAGGGCACAACTGTATTTGATGTAGACTTAAGAATTTTCTTGTGTCATTTTATCCTATCTTTATCTAAAAGATGGCACCTACACTCTGTCTAACTTGTGCAAAGTCTCGCTTGGGTATCAAGTGAGATCGTGTGCTTTGCCCAACCACAAAAGGCTGAGTTTGAAAAGGGTCTCACTCAGCCACACTTATCAATGCTACTCCTGAAAAGATGGAAAAAACATCCGTGTGAAATCACCTCCTTTTTACTTCCCTTGTGAATATTTAGCTTTTAGAAAGGAGAAGGGAAGAGCAAGAGAGACAGAGAGAAGGCACAACCTACCTACTGTGATACTCCCTGTTTTGGTCTCAAGGTTGGTATTACCTACAATGAAAAAGGGGTAAAATGTTAAAAACATATTATTGAAACATTTTATTTGTTTTTAATATTGTTGCTTTACAAACAAAAGTCTCAACACATGTGGATAACAATTAAGTGATTCCAGACAAGAAAAACACTGAGCAAAGTCAAAGACACCACCTGGATTTGAGGGAAAAAAAAATGTAGAGAGGCATATACAAGGCTAGTGGACAATATTATCTTATTTTATTTTGGGCAATTCAATGTTAATTGCTCTGATGCCTGCAACAGCACTATGGATGATTTAAGTTCAATTGCATGAATGACAAAAACAGTTTCTATTTTCCTCTTTTATATACCTATGCCCCATTTCTCTGTTATCTCCAAAGGCTGCTTCCTGGACCCACTGAACATTTGCTACTCCCTCCAAACTTATTCTTATGTGCATGACAAGCCCTTGTCAACACTTCCATTGACTTCAGTCAGAGTATGTTGGGCAAAGTGGAGAACATCAAACAAAGTGTGTAAGGCACAAAATGTAGAATGGTCTTCTACTGAACTTGCTTCACTTTAAACAGCCACAGGTGTTCCAACTTTAAAATTTCAAAATACTTATTCTGCCCTTTCACCCATAACATCAAGAGAATCTGGAAGGACGTACCTCATAACACAAGAGACATCTATACTGCTAACAGTCCAACTAAATTGTAGAAACTTCTACAGTTCCATGTATAAATGTGTTACAGGAAATGCTTTAAATTAAAAACTAAACCACACAATGTCATCTCTGCCATTCTCTCATCCTCCCAAGAGAAATACAGAATGAAGAATAAGGCTGATCACAGAAACTGAGTGCAGTTTAGTAATACACAGTAGTCATTATTTTCAGATCTTTCAGAAGAGGTTTTAAAAATTGCAAATGGATTAAGCTCTACCCTATCTTGTGTAATTACACGGTAGTAAGCAACAATTAGGGCAGACTGCATTCTACTGTATATGACCTGCATTTTTCTTAGTGGTTCCTGGGCTGAAAGCTAGAAAAGCAGCCTATCATCAACAGTCTTAAATTCATCTTTTCAAGCACACACTGTACAAAATACTTTGGAGTTCTGAAAGTCAGAGCAGAAACAAAAGCATTTTTCAATGACCTCGAAAGATGTTTGGCTTCACTCTTCGTTGTTTTTGAAAGGCATGCTGTAATTATCCCATCCTTTTCCTCATTTGATCATAACTGGCACTTAATTTGGTACAACCTACAAAAAGACCTAGGGTTTTGTCAGCCAGCAGCTCCCATGGAACAGCTGAGGGTAGATTATATTCTGTCAGCATACAGCCTCTGGGTCTGTTCTTTGCTTTTCTGGGGGTTTCCTTTTCTGTTTTGAAAAGTAGATCCTTGAAAAATATTCAACATGCAGAAATTAAATTCCATTTAGACACATACTTACATGGCAGAACCACCAATGCTGTGCAATGTCAACACAATACACTGGTGTGAAAAGCTCACTTCAAACATTTAGCTAGAACAAAAGCTGCTTTTGAAGCAGGTAGGAATGTCCTGCACTGTCCACAGACAGAGCACAGAATTGCACTTTTGGTCATGTACCTGTTCTCTGAAGGCCAACACCTGACTTGGAATTTTTAATTTAGGCAAGTATCTCCTGGGCATATCAAGGGCAAAGAGAGAAAGAGCGGACAAAAGGTAATTAAACCAAGTAACTGATTATTACAACCAAGTGATTTCAGCATAATGCAACACTATTACATCCAAAACATAATAATTTTATCAGAATATCAAGAGCAGTACCTTAGTATTTTGGGGTTTTGTTGCTTCTGAAGAAAGAGGTACCTTTTCTATCATCTACAATCTTTGCTTCTTCAATAAACATTGTAAAATTTCAAATTACTTTATTGCAATTTGTATCAGTATTGGACCAGGGGCAAAAGATTACTTTTGGGAAGTAAAGGCAACACTTGATGCTGTTATAGTTATATTCCTTCAATTTGTTTTGGAGGCTCTCAACAAGGCAGGATTATTTCAATGCACAAAAAAGGAAAATAAACCATTATGCAACTTTTTACCACTTTAGAAATTAATTTTATTTTCACTTCTTCATTGGACTGCACTACCTCTGGAAGATGGCAGATATTCTAGTTTGTCTTATTCAAGTCATTGACAAGGCAGTTGTATGTTCACCCTTTCCTGTACATATATTAGTGCAGATAATTGAAGAGTTACTAGACTATGACAGAAGCGAAGGTCAAGAGCAAATATAAAGTCCATCACCGGCTTTACTGATTGTCTTGGGTTGCAATGGAAGATGTAACCAAAAGTACGTATTCCATTACTATCTGTCGAAACCAGTCGGAGAATTGGTTTTTTGCCTTCTATGACCCATTCCCCATAACTCTGGGGGGGAGGGGATGGGTGTCTTCTGTTAATGGGCCAGCTGTTAAAACCAGCTGGAGCAGTGTTCTTCATCCCTTCCACGACCCATCCTCCCTCCAGGGAGATATCTTCTGTTAACAGGCCATTAAGGCTCACTGCATGACTGATAAANGCTGACTCTGTCAGTGTGTTCTTTTTTTTTGTTTGCTTTTTTTGTACTACTACATTTGTATTTTTAATATTCCTAGTAAAGAACTGTTATTCCTATTCCCATATCTTTGCCTGAAAGCCCCTTTATTTCAAAATTATAATAATTTGGAGGGAGGGCATTTACATTTGTCATTCCAAGGGAAGTTCTGGCTTTTCCCTGGCAGACACCTGTCTTTCCAAACCTAGACACTGATGTAAAGCAGTAAAAGCTGAGTGCTGAGTGTTTGCAAGGAAGCTCAGCAGGTAAGGACCTGGGCATCTTGATGGACACCATCTCCAGTGGGAGTGATCAAAGAAAGTCAGCTGCACACTGAGCTGTATGATTAGGAGTGTAGACAGCAGGTGAAGCCCTCCTGTGAGGCTGCACTTAGGATATTGTGTCCAGTTTTGTGCTTTCAAGTCAAGAAAGACACTGGTGTACTTCACTAAGGCT
This sequence comes from Illadopsis cleaveri, assembly GCA_013399915.1. Lineage (NCBI taxonomy): Eukaryota > Metazoa > Chordata > Aves > Passeriformes > Timaliidae > Illadopsis > Illadopsis cleaveri. Next base: position 807,561 of record VXBB01024394.1, read on the forward strand.
AGAGAAGGCTGTTGAGAAAATGAGGGACCCAGACCAAGCTACAGATGCTCTGAGACCATCTGTTTGTTTTGCTTTAAAATGAGAAGGCTGAGAAGCAGTCTTCTTGTGGCCTTCAACTACCTAATGGGAGGGTATAGAGAAAAAAAAGACATTCTTCTCATGGTGATGCAGCAAGAACAAGGAAGAAGTAGCAATAATGGATACAAGTCATAATGGAAATTATAATCAAAAAAGGTCCCACCAGAAGGATAATTCAGGATTGGACCAAGATGTCCAGAAAGGTCATACAATCTCTGGACTTGAAAATATTCAAAGCTCAACTAGATAAGGCCTTGAGCAAGCTTGGTCTAACTGAGCCCACTTAAACATTAGTTGGGAAGGAATTTGATAATTAGTCCAAATTTAAACCAGATTTATAGAATTAATTAATAGTTAATGCAACTCAACCCAAGACGTTGGGAGTGGTGCAAAGAGGGGGTTTCTGTTCCTCCCATGTGCCCCTTGGTAGAGAAGGTTCACTGTAATGTTATTGTCTCTTAGAAATTTGATCCAGAGAAACTTCTTCTTTATCTTTTTCATGTGTCAACTCAAAAGCTTAATAGCACCTGACATCTCTCATGCCTGTTACAGAAGCTGATGAAAATTACCCAAAAATAACTCCTTTCAAAACAAGGCATTACTCATTTGCCACACAAGCATGAAGCATGCAAATGAGCAGTTGTGAAAGTTTGAACTCTACCAGTGTCGTGATTGTACAGCCTGAGTTTCAGCCACAAAGTGTGTCTTAGACAGGTTTGCAAAGTCTGTGCTGACCTAACTTCAATTTTGCCAGCACAAAAGCAATGAAATCTAGCTTAGTTTTGTGCTGATTTGGTGCCATCTACAGTGTCAGCTGTAGGGAAGTGGTGACTTTAGTTGCCCAGGAAACAATCTGTGCAGGTGTTTACAGACAAAGCTATTCCAATTGTGCTACCTCCTGAGCAAAAATCAGAAGTGAAAGTAATCATTTTTCTCTAGCAGAAATTCATAGTATGAGTTACTTTGTCTGCTAATACGTGTTTGTATGGGTATTTTAAAAGCCTTTTCTCTTACTATTAAAACATGATTGGGGAACATGATCTTTTACAGAAAATATTTTTTTCTCAAAACCTAGGGTAAAATTACCAAGCAAATGTTAATGTGCAATTTTTAAAAAAACATACAGCTGAAATTACATTAGGTATTCCAAACCCATTTAGTAGAGAGGTCATAAAAATAATTCTGAATAACAAAAGAAATGTCTGCATCATTTGGATACAATTCTATTTGTTTTCACATTGTTCTTCAGCTTAATGGCAACAGCCATTACTGAAGAAAGTAAGTTATTAATTACATCAGCTATGATTTCATTTTTGTAACAAGAAGATAAGAATAAACTCTTGGATGTGCACAAAGACATGAACCTGCTCACAAATTGATCACTCCATAATATCATTATACTGTATAAAGTTAGAAAAAGCCAAACCAGCTTATCAGACAGAAGTTTCAGAAATATTACATGTCTACATGTTAGAAAAATACAATAATGAGAAAAAGCAGCTTATTTCTGTCAGTGCATGCTAAAATTAACTTTACCTAACAGGTTTAGAAACCATTCTCACATTTAATATAAATGGACAGAGGAGTTGCTCCTTCAAGGAAGAAAAGTCATTTCTCAAGCAAGATGACAACATAAAATTGCTAAGAAATTGTAGCAAATTCTTTTTAAGGGATATAGCTGACAATTTGGAACTCTGACAGAGTTGAGTAATTTTCTTTGTACATCCTCCAGTTTGTTTTACTCAATGTTAAATCACCACAAATGCATTACAGCACAGTCTGAATTCAGTGGGAGTTTTGTTAAATTAGAAAACCACACCAGATTCGAACCTCAACTGCTGCTTAAATAAAAGTCTCTGTAGTTGATTGGTTTTAGATCTAGAGGAAGGACACCAAAGAGTGGATGAATTAGAGACTGCTAAGAAGTTCTAAGAACTTCTTCCAAAACCAGAAACTGTCAACACTTTTATTATAAGAGTGCCAGCAAACACACAGGCTATTTCGAATAAAAACTTCTAATTATGACTCTCTCCTACAATAGTTCTTAGTAGATGATCTGTCCAAGAGTTGCCTCTCCTATGAAGAAAATAAAGGATGGGGAGAGGGGAAGAGAAGCCTCCTGACAACTTTTAGTATAATTTTCATTGCTGAATATTTGAACATTTTGATCTTCTTCGTATGTGTGACATTTCTTTCCTAAAATATACACTTTTTGCTATTAATAAGTGTGCTTATAAAACTTTTCAAAAATACAGTCTGCTAGGTGGCAAAAAATCAATTCAGTCTCCAATAAGGATAGAACTGTTTTGCTCATATACTGTGCACAGCTGATCGTCTACTGCATTAGTCCATTTGGTACTGTGAACATTACTGAACACCTTCAAAGCAGCTTAATTTGTGACAGATTTTCCTCCTTACCATGAACACTTCCCAGCATAATATCACCAGATTCTGAAGAGAGAGATGCTGATTCTGCATAGAGGTACTTAGTTTTCAGCAGCCCATCTTCAGTAGATATATTGATGGTTGTCCCCTGCAGCTTCTCTATATTTATACTCTAGAAGAAATAAACATAATCAAAAAGTTGTCATTGCAGTTTGAAAAAGCAGTGAGAAGTAACACTATTAAGACACAAAACAAATAGAAAGCAGTTGTTGGTGCAGGACAAATGGAATCAGGTTCTTAGCTAAAAGCTACACAAAACAAAACAAAAACCTTTTCCTCCAAGAGCTCTGACTTAAGAACTAATGATTCTTCACGACATTCCTGTGAGTTATGACATCCATCATTCAAGTGAAGAACCCAAGTAGTCACAAACAGATGAAAGATAAACTAGATTTAATTTTCAAAAATTGAACACTTCATTTTGAAAGGCAAAAGAAGGATTAGCTTTAATTATGAAGACTGAATCTTCAGATGGTATTATGACACTTAGAGCATTGGTGATCAATTTTCTGCCACCACAAACCGAAACACCACTGTCTTTGTTACATACAGCTATTTGTGAAGATTTTTGACTGGCTTACTTTGTAGACATATCTTTGGTGAAGGTTTGCAAAAAAGCCCCACCCAGCTGCCCTTTTTTCAGTATAATTTTCCTATTACCTTGGTTACTCAGGCTTCTATTGTTGGACTTAAGCCTCAAGACATACAAAGCCTTGAAAAAACAGGGATAAGATCTCCATTTTTACTTCTTTTCAATAGAAACAGAGAGAAAGGATAGAATATGAAAAATTGCACTATGGATTTGGGAAATAAAAGATGACAAATGAGATTATCTATGTAAAAGTGATGATCCATGTGATATAAAGTCAATCTATTTGAACAAAACAGAACAATTCACATGCTTGTGCAACAACCATATGGAAGTGAATTCTATTCTCAGTTAAATTTCATTTATGATGGAAGCATGCAATAGTTCATACTTGAACCCCCACTCAATTTGCTTTTATTTTGCTTATGTAGACTTTCAGTGAATTGCACAAAATCCTTATTCATTACATGAAACAATACATGGCTTTCTAGATCAAACTGCACCTTACTCAAGTTATTTTTAGATCATCCTTAGCATTTTAGCATTGCCTTCTGCAAAAAAAGTTAACACAAAAAAAAAATCTATCAACCTTTCCAGTCTAATGGAATATAAACAATAAGCTATGGATGAAACAGGAGGTATTCTGACAAATAGCCACTGGTGTTGCACAATCTCAGAGCTGCATTGTATCTCAAAATCTGAGCTGAAGAGGCTGGTTTAGTATGGACTATATGACAGCCAAATTATACTGTGGCCTTACCCATCCATTCATACTACACTAAATTATAAGATTACAGAATGGACTACTGGCTTAAGACTTTTCCCATGATGCTACAATACAGATTAGATCCTCACGTTTGTTCCAGAACAACCCAAATCAGGGTAGGGGCATGGAGGAGGGGGAAGTCAGACTGCTCAAGTATAAGAATAAAAAAGTATTTCAGATGGGGAAAGCATGGAAAAATAGGGTGTTTTATTAATGAAAATAAATATGTTTTCAATCCCAAATTCTTTAATTCTTTTGGATTTTTGGCAGAACCGAGATGTCTAGCTCTACTAAGCAAGTGTTATAGAAAAGTAACCATGGCACAGATTAGCTAATAACTCCCCAGCCAAATAAATTTCATTATTTTTGTCCATTGAACCACAAGATCTTCTGGAAAAAGTTCCTTCCCTTGGGCATAGAGCCTTGAGGGTTGCAGTTACTGAAACTGACCACATGCTCCAGTTCCACTGGTTTTATCTGCATACATCATACAGAGAAGGTTTTACACCTGAACACACTTTCAAGATAAAAACTAACATCTTGCTATGTTTAAATAAGACATACACACCTCCTTCTCCACATATTCCTGCTCTTGGCCTTCCTTTTTGTGCTATCACTGTTCAAATGTTTCACCAGTGTCTTCTCCCACTTCATTTCTCAAGTGCTTAGTGCCTTTTACCACATCCTCTCCCTCCCCACCTCCAGGAGGGGGCTGGAAATGCTGACAGAGCCATAATTACATAATGATGACTGCAATTGATGGAAGAAACATCTCATACAAACACACGGAGGAGACATAAAGCTGACTGATTATTAACAGAAGTGCCCAATTGAGAAAAGAAATCTGTCCTTCCTGACTACACCACGAAGTTTGTTAGTGAGAAGTTCAATAACATAAGTCAAAATACTGTTCTGTAGCTGTGAATTCGTGCTAAAATTACTCACTTCACTCAAGTTTCTACAGCTTCACAATTCTAAGATTCACTTCTTGTACTATTACACACTATATACAAATATTTATGACCACAAAGAAGCACTTCAACTTAATCTGTATGACGTGTTTTATTGTTTCAGAAGGATGATGTTTCTAAAAAGAGTTAATTTTTTTAAAAGCCTATAAAGGCTCAAAGTAAAACAATTTTCTGAACTATATTTTCCCATATTATTACACTTATTACATAAAAGGCAGTCTAATACCCATTTACAAAGAAACAGATAAATTAATGCTGACAGTTTTTGGAAAATCCAAAGGCAAGTTGCTTAGTTTACAGCAGGACGTTAAGAACAGCTCACAGCTGGCTCTAGGTAAATGAGCTGATCTGGGAATCCAACCTACAAGGTTCAAACAACACTTCACAGAGGTGACTTTGGAGGCCTGGAACTTTATAGTTTGGTCTCAAATGTATCCTTGGCAAGGGAGAGTTACCCCCACTCTCTGATTCTTCCCAGTGCTGTTGGTTTAAAGGGTGCCTGTGGATTCTAACAGAGCACACATCCAAGCTACTTCCAGACTCGGCTTGACTCCACATGTTCATACAGCAATGCCCCAGATCTAATGAATCCTACTGCAACCAGCTGCATGGACATTACAACACCTAAAAACAAAACTGGGTGTGAAAACTGTAGGGAGTTTAGCTCTACATTATTTTAAATAAAGGAGAATTGCCTAGTTATGTTAAGAAACAAAACCAGAGTACAGTAATTTGTGATTAGTCTCATACTGCCATCTACTGAAAAAAACCAAGCTAGTTCTCTACAAAACTGTTCTGTTTGTGATTCTTCCCACTGCATCTCATGGTAAGATTACATGTCATTATATTTCCTCAGCTGCAAAGAAGTCTGCAAAACTCTCTACTCTCCATTCTTACAAGTATGTAAGGCTAGAAGTGTACTGCATTTACAAATGTCAAGCCACTATCCACAAGACACTAAATTAAACTCCTGAGCCTTCCGCAGAATCCAAGTTCCTACATATTAGCCAAGGAGGAAGTTTAAGAATGTTGTGAGGGGTCTATATAATTAAATCTGATGGGTTGCATCTTTAGAACAACCTCTTTACTGATGGAATGATCACATACTTATTCCTGCCTTCTATGGAGCCTGTTTATCAACCCAAATCAAGCATAGGATAATATAATTTAACAGACAAACCTAAGAAACAGTAAAATTACAAACAACCAATGAGGATTATTTACATATTCTTTAGCACATTCTTTGAATTTAGTCCTTTTACAACAAATGAGGAGAATAAGCCATTGAAGAGAAAGTATTACTTCCTACTTACCCCCTTTTCTGTTGCACAAATATCTGTATTTCCATAAAGTGTTCCAAGACCAATTACTTTGCCACCATTTGTCCGTATATCAAGTTTATGGCTCTGAAAAGAGTTTAAAAAATCATACAGTTAGGATAACTTGTTTTCTAGTTATGGTTATCTTGTTTTTCAAGTTGTACCACATTAACCACAGGAAGCCTTAGTCCTGCAAGCAGAACCAGATCTACAGTGTTTCATTGCACACAAATTCTAATTAAAATTGTTTTGCATAAGGCAAATCTCATGTTTTTAACAAATAAGCCAGGTTTCAAGTAAAAACTGCTCTGTAGCCCTTCTACCTTTCAGCTGTTGCTGCATACAACCAACAAGAGAAAAAAATACAGAAATTTACACATAAACCAATCTCACAAAGAAAAAAAAACAACACCACAAAAAAAAACCAAACCAAAAAAACCCACAAGGTCTTGAAAACAAGAATTTGTAGAACAAGAAAAAAATCTTTAAAAATCAGATTTAAATAAATAGGTTGTTCTCTCCTTATACAGTAACATGATGAATCAAATGTTTCAATGTGGCATCACAGTTCCTTTGAGGCAGTTACACCATGCTTATTATCAGAATAATGGTTAAACAGCAAATCCTCCAAATATGTAACTTGAGGAAAATATGGAAACTTGGAAGATTGGAAAAACTAGTGTATAGCAAGGGCTCACCAGTGTGGCCACTGATAGTTCAGTAAAATAAAACCACAACACACACACTAATTTCCCCCATCCCAAATTATTAGAACATGCTCCTAAAAAAAACCAACCAGGCTTTCAGAGGTAGGTATCTCTAGAGACATCTAACAGACAGAAGGATTTGCTGAGAGAAGAAACCAGTTACAATGGTCAAGTTGCTTTTTCACTAAGAGGAAATATTCCACCAGCTGAAAGAAAAAAGCACTAATTTTTCATAGGGCTTTTCTGAGCAAGGGAGAAAGATTTGAATAAGGAAGAGGCAAAAAGCTGTCAAGATCTTAACAGATGTCAGAGGAAAACCAGAAAAATTTTTTCAGGACAAGAGAATGACACTGGTGCAGGATGAATCAGGCTCAGATACGGTGTGTGGTGAGGAAGCAGAGCAGGTTTTCCACCTGTGTGAATGACATGCCTGGAAATTCTTATCACCAGCACAGTCAAGGAGTCAGGAGTAATTGAGGAAGATGGAAACATAATTAAAGGGTCTTCATGGTAGCACTGTCATAATAAGAAGCATGACAAAAACATTAAAAAGAAGAAGCACTGCTTTCTTAATAAAGAATTTGTGAATAATTCATACTCTGAAGAAGACCTAAATGCTAAAACTGTATTTTGGAATTACTGTTGCTATCAGATGACCAAGAGACGTGGAAGGGATAGGGTGAACTGGACTTCAGCCAATTAAAGAAAACCACCACCCCCCAAAAAAAATCCAAAACAAAACAAAAACAAAAAACAAAACAAAACAAAACAAAAAACCCAACAACAACAAAAAAAATCACCAATAAAACCATCCTCAAGAAATCTCACCGGTTGGGTAATGTCTACCACATCAAAACCGCCAGACAAAATCCATTAATAAGCCTCATGGAGACTCCTCCTTTCTGTTCAATTACTAGTATGCATGATTAAGTAAAGTAGATATCAAATCTCTAAGTCTTTTTTAAAGACACTATAGATTCCATAAAAAAAAAAAAAAGGCATTTTTTAAAAATTACAATTTATACAAACAACTTCTAGCAAGTTAAGAAAATTTGCAGTTGTGAAGCTGTTTGCTCGTGCTTTTGAATAATCCCTACATGACCAGATATTTTTCATTTAAAGCCATTTATCAATGATCTTTTCTCTCTCCTGTAAAGAAAGGGTCTCCTACTTTGTTAGCTAATGAGGTTTGTTAATAACAGTGAACCAACATGAAGACAGCTTTAATCCATCCAGAGGAGGGCACTAGCACTTCACTTTGCTCAGTAAAGCAAACTACCTAAAAGGGAATGAGCTCTTATGCTTCACTACAGCATCTGGTCCTGTAAGATTTTCAGTAGTTTTGGAAAAACCCTGAAGGCTAATACTTCTGTTTCTCCCAAATAATTCTGCTTCTCTGAAAATACAGAATAAAATTCCTGAAGCTTTATTAGAAAAAAATGAGTTCAGTCACCTTACTAGAACTACAGTACTTAAAAACAAGATTAGACTAAATCCCAGCTCTTAGTTTTTAAAATTCAAGATATTTCACATCTTGGATTGTATTTGAGACAAGATTCCCAGAAGATAAGTTAGGTCTTTCCTCAAAACCATCTTTTTCCATGACACCACAAAAAGTTCTTGATGTGATGGCATGCCATGATTCCTGTCATTATTGCTGGCCAAAATCACCTTGTTTTCTCATATTATGCAGTTTCTCATGCACTGTTGTCAATATTACATAACAGAATTTTTAATGAAGAGTTTAGATGGGCATCACATAGTACTATTAACTTCTGTTAGATTTTAGGTACCTTTATAAGAGTAAAATAGTCAACTACACAGAATCTGGAAGGTTCAAGTTGTCCATAGTTCCTTAGACGTAGAGTAAACCTAGCTCTAACGTATATTACACCCCTCCCTGAGCTCAGTTTTCCCTACATCTGTTATAAAAGCATCTCTTACCACATTAGAGAAAAATGTTGAAAAGTTTTTCATATCTCAAAAACTTTGGCCCTGCTTTTGAATTTATACCAATTCCTGCAGGTACAATCCCAAACAATCAAGTGAACTTGATTCCAAATACCACAAAAGGCAGATAAACTGTGATCAATTTTACAACAGCTTATGTCAGTGAACTTGAAGCATTAAGAGTGAAAACACAAGGTCATGCCTATGATATATACAGTATATATCAGATATATTTCAGTCAGGTATTTTGGACATGTAATGAGTAATTTCTGATTGAAAATTAACTTAAAGGGATTGTCAAAAGCTCTGATATACCAATTATTAAAAAAACATACACACAAAAAAAAAAAAATCAGCAGCATGCTGCAAAGTCTTGATTGAGAAGACATAACTATTAACCTACTAGACAGAAAATCCCAGTCCATCTTTTTTCTTTGAGGGGCAGGGAAGACAGGGATCAGGCTTAGTGCTGTCACTGTTTCTGCTGGCTTTGGCTGTCACAGATACATGGACTTGTGACTCCACGTTATTCACTGCTCTTGACTTTGTGCCGCAATTGTATGCAATAATTAAAGGTGAGGTGCTACATATATATAGCAATATGAGTGTTGTATGTATGACTGAAGTACCGTAGTACTCGTCATCTCCAGAACTGGTATTTAAGTTTTGACACTATATCCCACCACACAATCCCTTTTCAAACGATGGAGGAGGGTTCTTTGTACCTTTATTGACTGCAAGACACTAGTCCCCTTCTCTGTTTCTATTTTGCAGTTATCACACTCTATTTTCTGAATCTTCACGCAGCCAGTCCCTGACGTTTTGATATCCAAATCTAGAATTAAAAGAGTTTTATTAGCAACAGAACAAAAAAAAAAGTCAGAGATCTTTAACATAGTATTTGATCATGATATACAGTAACCATATTTAGTAAGGAAAAAGCAGTTTCTTTGTTACTTAAGAACCTGCTTGCTGTGTCTGGCCACACACTTTGAACAGCATGAGAAGTCACTATCAATTATGGACACTAAAAGTTTAGTAAGCAGTGTTTGAGCCATCCAACTCCTAGAGAGAATATTAAGAAGCAGAAGAATTACAGTAGCCTGTGGCAAGGCATCAACAGGCTGTGAATCTTTAGCGGAGTCTCATCTTTTTTCTTTTTTAACTCTACCTCCATCTCCTACCTACCCTAGCCACCAATTCCATTAGAAATTCTACTTAGACACTTAGAAATTCTACTCTGACACACATTTTGGGGCAGAAGGTTGGCAGGTGTCTGAGGCCACATGTAGAGTAATAAGGTTCAACAGCACAAATACACGGGCCTTGCTGCTCCACTAGCCAGCATCACAACCCAAAACTAGGCATGGAAGTGTTGGTGTGCATCATCCTCCCCAGCCTTCTGGAAAACCTGGCATTCCCCTGGCATGAAGAACCATGTTTGCCTCTAGTCTGAGCCACCTCACCTTGCTCCTGTTTATAGACTCCCAGCAAGAAAAATCACTAGGTCTTGTAGATAAGACGCAGGGGCAGGAAAAGCATTTTTCTGCTGCTTGTCTCACCCTTGGTTTTAAGGAATGGGAAGAAGTTTAAGAATGTACAGTCTGGGGATTCTGTCTATATTAATAATCATTTCTATTAATCATTTGTATAAATTATCACCATAGTGATTGGCAAAAGGTAAAGCCAGGAGAGGATAAAGTTGATTTTGTTCTTCTATGGATAAAAGGCAAAAAAGAAGCAAAAGAAAAATTGAACAGCAATCAGAAGTGTTTCCTGCAAGACAACTGAGGGACTAAGAGATAGTGAGCCCCATTACTCCCCAAAGAAAAGGAGATTATTTGGTAAAGAAACCTTCATTTAAGCAAATGTGAAAGTCGTTCCTTCACTGCCACTGCCTGCTAAGGTTATCAGAAAGATTAAAAGAATATTCAGAATGTGCAAAAGAAGCTTTGTCCTGAGGAGATTTCCAAGTCAGACCTGTGACCCATGAGAGCCTGAAGATCAGTACTGTCACACTGCTGCCCAGGACAAGTGCCTCCTGGAACCACGGCAACAATAAGCTTGCAGACCATGAAGACAAGAGACTGAGAGCTCCAATTAACAACAAATGGAAGTTTTGTCACCTGAAAAACTAGGAGAATCCAAGGGACAGAGCTAAAACACAACATTGTTGCAGCAAGCAAAACTGGGTGCAGTAAGCCAAGGGGTTAAATTTAGTGAAGGATGTAGATTGTGTTTAAAGGTAAAAATTCCTTAAGAAAAAAGGCTACAAGAGGTAGACTGGAAAGCAATGTTGTTTTTGAACAAGTTGTCTTGCCCAAACTGCTCAGCTCACCCACTGGACAACTGCAGGGCACTTGGGAAGGTCTACAACCAAGACTTTTGCTATTTTGCTTTCTGAGAGGAGAGTCCCAAAAGCCAGTTTGCTTGTGCAAGACTTTGAATTCAGTCAGCTTGAAACCCTCATGCTCTTATTGCTTCTGTCAAAAGGGATGAGGAAAAGGCTTGAGAGTGCTCAGTTTTGCCATGATAAAAACTCACTAAGATTTTTACAAGAATAAGGATAATAAAAAAAATTCTGATCCTGTAGAGCATATTGTTGCCATCATTTGAAAGGTGGGTTAGTAGTGTAATCCTAGCTATCAAAGATGGGTGCTAAAAGAGGACCTGTAAGTCTGGAAATTCATAAACATGTCATTAAGAAACACCAGGGACTTCTGGAAATACACTTTGTGCCTTGATCCTCTGCAGAGTCACATCACTTTGCTAGCCTTGACAAAACAAAAATTGGCCGATGAGTTGAGGCCCTCTGTCTCTTCCTCTCTGAGTTCCTGAACCAAGGATAAACAACTCCATAAAGAAGCAGACTGAAAGCTGGATAATATTGCCAATGAAATTTTAACAAGGAGGAACAAGATACAATCTGTTTCAGTGCCAAAACTCCAAAAATAGCCAGTTTGATTCCTCCCTAGCAAAGACAAGGGCTGAAGCCAACTTTAGCCACATAAACCACAAAGAATGCATGAAGAACTTTGTGGCGTAACAGACTTGTATCAAAAATAAAGGTATATAGGAAAAAAGAAACACTTTGGTATCAGAATGTAGGCAGGGGTACCCCAGGGTATTTAGGCACCCCAGTTATTAAGCTGCCTTAAGTTATAATACTTGAAATAGACTGGATAATTATTTATTTTCAGATGACTCAGCAGCCCTAGACTACTAGAATTATCTAAATTATGGTTATGCAATCCCTCAGTTCAGTTTACTTCTGCATACTCATGCAGTCAATGTACAGTAACCAGAAATCAAAGAGCTGGTTTCAGGTTTAATTAACACCTGTAAAAATAAATAACCTTGATTAAACAGAAATTCCTTGACATCTGCCATTGATGAAGGTTAAATGTATCAGAGAGGTTTATCAGATCATGTATGATAATGAAATCCTATACGGAGCTCAAAACTAGACACTAAGACAGAGGATCTTTTGGTACTCGCCCTACTAAGCTGCTTAGAGGTTGCCTTTGGTTTAAAATGCATACTTAACCTCAGCATCTTCCACACATGCTCTTCATTCAGGCTCTAAGGAGTTTTAGATAACTTGCAGCTTCCTGGATAAGCTCCAACCTAAATTGCGAAAGCTGTTATGAAATGCCTTAACTTCCAAAGTGAAGAAAACAAGAACACTGAAAAGAGATTCACATCAACCTCTCAACTTCTTACAGCTAAGTGACTGACAGAACTCAGGCAAAACTGTCTAAGGAGAACAGAGTTAACATCTTCCTCACACACCCAAGGAAAGCCAGAGAAAAGCCAAAGTGTTTGCAGAGCAACAACAGTTCCTTTCTGGTTTCAGATGTGTTTTTACAAGGGATCTTTTGCTTATGCACAATATTTAATGGATAATTCTTTTCTAAATAAATAAACGGAGCATCTTGAGCACAAACTAATACTCAGAAGATAAAAAAAAACAAACTAGAGCTGAAAGGACACTTAAAAGTAGAACCTCAGTGGCAAGCAAAAAATCCACTGAGTAAAAACTTAAAACACCCAAACCTCACAACCTTACATTTTTGTAAATGTAACTCTAGATGCACCTGGATGACAGCACGAACAACACTAACATCATGCTAATCAGGGGGTGACAAAGAGCAACTTGTGGAAGGACATTATAACACACAGATTGTCCAGGGAACCTGACCTGCATGAGCTAACCACAAACCCAAATGGAACAGCTTAGAAATGTACAAAAAAGAAAACCCTTTCAAGAAGAAAGCCCCTAAGACTGCAGTGTCGGCTGACATTGAGAATACAGTAAGAATCTCAAAGACAGGACAAAAGCAAAATGACTGTTTTCCATCAATCAGGATTCATTATCAAGACTTTTAGGAAGGCTCCCCACATTGAAAACTTTATGAAGGCTGAGATTCTTCACATCTTAACACAATGAATTCTGCACCTCAAGAATAACCAGCTCTGGACTTGTAATAGTCACTCAGAGATCCTGGAGAAACTGAAATAGTAAAGGACTACAATATCCAGACACACCTGGTACCAGAGAATTGAAGGGTAATAAATGGGGCCCTGGGTTTGTTTGATTCTCAGTAAACATGGGATGGACTCTGTGAATGTGCTACAGACAAGCCTAGGTAATCTTTGTGCTTACCAAGCAACAGAGGGGAAAAAAAATAAAAGAAGAGCTGTAAGATAGCAACTGAAAATTCTCAGGTAAGAGTCTAGAGTCTCCTACTCAACGCTACAAGACTCTTGGAGAATTTTGTCCAGGTACAGTTCAGTGACAGAGCCAATGAATATAAAGGTAACAGGTGATCTGTTTAAGAGAACAAACTTGGATTTTCAAATGTCTTTAACAATATCCTTAGTTCCATATTGTCTTTCAGCTATAAGCTATGCACCACATTCAACAGTACAAGAAGTTGGAAATCAACACAAATAGCAAGGTTAAAAACTTTTATCAATTACACCAAATTATTCAGACTAGTTAAAAACTCACTGACAAATTGCAGGAGGACCTTGGAAAACCACAAACTCAAATGATAAAATAGCAGGAAATTAAACTGTGGGATTCTGCCAGGAGTTTACCAGGAAGCTCTCACCCTGAAACTGTTTCCATGTGTAAAGGGAAACTCAGCAGAGAGATCCACTGAGGAGTTGAGCTGTATCAGGCTCTGAAAATCCTGTGATGAAAACAGTTGACAGCTAAGAGAATGCTTAGATGAAAGATCATTTACATTTATTCTGTTCTTACTCTTCCTTGAGCATCTGTTCATGACCAGAGACAGGGCAGTGGGCTGTCCATTCCTACCATGGGAGTCATGGTCAGAATCAGTACAGCCATTCTGAACAGAGCAAAGCATACTGAGAGCAGGAAGGGTGAGATTATATGCACAAATATTCTGTATTTAGTTACAGAATATTTGTGCATATGTTAGTTGCTAGGAAACAGACCCTAAGTTGTGATAAACATATTTAAGGAACATCCTTTCAGTTATAAGCAATGTTTTAAAATAAAAGGAAATTATAGGGATGAGTAAGACTGGAAAATGTGAGAATGATGCTATGTCAAACCCATAGTTCAGGGCCTTCTAAAAGAAAACAAGGGAAAAAAAAAAAAGCACAATGCAGAATTTTCCCTAAGACAGAGGGTGGGAAAAAAGTAAAGTAAGATAAAAGGTGCAGAATATCTTTACTGTACGTAACATCACATTCTACAAAAGTCATTGATTACATGTATGAAGAGTAAGTAGCATGGGATTATTCATAATTTGTCATACCACAACTGCAGCAGGGCATTAAAGGAAATAATGCAGCAGTCTTCAATAACTTTAAGCAAAACAAGAGACCAGGTGCGTTGTAGAGCAAAAAGTTTTTTCAGCATGGTGAAACATTCTGCGCTATATAGGAAATTGCCCAAATCCATAGGAAAAAACAAAACCACATTAATGACTCAACACAAATCTCTGAGTTTGTACTCCCTAAACTTAGGGCCACTGTCAAAAACTTCACGGTCAGTTCAGCAGAGATGATTATTGGTTTCAGCCAGTACAGCTGCTCTCCTAAATTGTGTTCCATACAAGAAACCCTGCACAGATTATTGTCCAAAAAGATAATGCAACGTTTGTACTGGACAAGTGAGCCCTTCTTGGTATTTCATCTGCATCGTTACCTTCCAGGTTTTTTTTGATCCTGTGGATAGCCACTTGCTATAACAAACACTAATGGAGGTGGTGGATCCCATAGCCCTGCAGAACAGCCCCTGGAGAGCAGGAGTGCTCAGCTCATGCCGGGGATGCTGTCTCAGAGCCGAGGCTTTTCGGAGCAGCAGCGGCCAGAGCACAAATGACAGAGCGCTCTCCAAGTGCCACTCACCAGCTCAAGTTTTAGCACTAACTACTGCTGGCAAAAGGGTCAGAACAAATCAGTACCAAACACCCAGGAAGTCCGGGAACACAGGAAACAATCCGGGATGTTCTGATCAGCGAGGGCCCGATGCTGTTTCCCAACACTGGCTCCCGGCCGAAGCAGCAGCGCCAGCCCAGCCCCCGGTGGGATCCCCCCGATCCGTGCGCCTCCGCCGCACTCACCGAACTTCACCGGCGTCCGGACGTCCACGGCGGTCTTGCTGTCCGCTCCGTCCGCCACGATCGCCACCTGCCCCAGCGCCTCGTCGTGCTCCACCCG
>VXBB01024394.1:823470-865618 GCA_013399915.1 Illadopsis cleaveri
ACCTGGTCCCGCTCCCGCCCGCGGCGTCCGGGGCTGCCGCCGCTCACGGCCACCAAGACCCGGTCCGCGCCCGGGCAGCGCTGCGGATCTAGCGGGCGGACGCTCACCTGGCACGGCAGCCGCACCCGCAGCCGCCCCCGCGGGCTCACCGACAGCGCCCACTCCCGCGGCGGGNGAGGCAGGCGGGAGGCGGTGCGCGGGTCGCCATAGCGACGGGGACGCCGCTTTGCCGGGCCGGGCTCTGCGGCCGGGAGGGACTCGAGGGGACCGGGGTCGGGGCCGGGGCCGGAGCCGGAGCCGGGCCAAGAGAGGCAAAGCCGCGGCTCCGGGTTCGAGGCGGAAAGCCAGTCAAGCGGCGCAGCCACAGCCCTGTTTGAGGAATCCCTGAGGGCCAGGATTGCGACCCCCGCGCGGGGCCCAGGGCGGTGCCGTGTCCCGCGTGAGGAGACGAGGTACCCCGGGGCAGCCTGCCCTTCACTGCACTTAACCTTACAGCGAACCTGCGTGTGTTGAAATGTCCTCGGTCAGCCGGTGTAGAAGCAGTTTGGCAGATCTGTTGGAAAACCAGTTATTTGTCGTTGGTTTTTTGAAGTGATATCACAAAGCACCAGAATTACTCTCTGTCAGTAAGGTTTCGTCAATATATTGTGTGTTGTACTGCTTTTTAGCAGTTCTGAAGCCAAGCAAATATTTTCCTGAGCTTTGCACAATTACACATGAGACAATTGTCCTTACAGAGTTTGCAAACAACCAGGCAACCACTTAATTCAGTTTAAAATACTCTTCTGTACTTCATAGCCCACATTATCGTCGTGTAACAATTTTAAAAAAATGAGACTGGGCATGTGGGCAATAGATGATGTACAGTCAGGAGCTGAATTCTTGTAATGGTTGTCATTTACTGCCAATAATGAAGAAGAAAATTGCACAGAAAGCTGCATTGTCTTAGCAAGATGGCATCACAAGAAATAATGAAATCTGGGCCTGTTACTTAATTACTGTCTCCCTTTTGCATTCCATGTGTTTCTTTTTCATAAATAGCCATGCAAGCATGATACTTAATCATCAAATACTTTTCATCTCATTAGCCCTATTTCTATTTCTGTCACTGTCTGGCTTTGATTATTTATGAATCTGAAATGACATCTCAGTGTCCAAGAGGGAAGAAGAATGCCCTTTTTTTTTGGTCCATTGGTGATTTTCACTGTGGAAAGGTTAATGAAGATTCATATTCACCAATAATGCCCTTCAAGTTAAATTATTACATTGATTTACATTACTCGGTCTCAAAAAATCATTAGGTTAAACACAAAAGGGCCAGCCTGCTTTATGGTACTCTAGTATACAAAGATTGAATTCTAGAAGGTCAAATAACTATCAGAAAGTATGTTGGGACATGAAGGAAGTTGGAAGTTGTTTTTTTTCCAAGTCTTCAGAAACAGATTTTGGGAAAAAAATCTACAAAATTCTCACCCTTGAGACCAATACCAAATTTGGATGTCAAATTGTCAGGGGGAAGGTTACGGTTGTATAAGAAGTGTGTTGCAATGTGCTATGACTCCACTAGATGACAGCCAGTTCAGCAAATAACTGTGACCCGAGTGTGCTGAGGGAACCCGGCCCCAGGTGAGGTGGGGCTCCCCTGCTCCCCTTTCTCCCTGGGTCAGGGCTGCTGTTCCTGATCCTTGACTCCCACCTCCTATAAAACCACAGCACTGCTTTCCCACAGCCCCCGTTTCCTCCAGGANTCTCTCCCTGGGTCAGGGCTGCTTTCCCACAGCCCCCTTTTCCTCCAGGAGCTTGGAATTTGATGCTCCTCGTGTAGTCAGAGTTTTATCAGTACCCACAATCCACAGTAAACCATCACCTTTAATATTGTCGGGCTTTGTATAGTCGAGAACTTCGTTCCAGAAACCATTCCAAGATGCTTAAGTCTCAGTTATGTTGATGTTTCATTGTTACTGTTGAGTTTTCTCATTAGATACAGTCTGAGCATACTCACATGGTTAAAAATACTGAACAAAACAGATAAAAAGTAGTTGCTAGGAAGTTCTTTCTCCATACATATGAAACCTCTTGTTTTTAGTGTTTTAATTATGTCATCAATATTTTCGTTATATTGATTCTGTTTAACTTTCATGCTTTTGTTTGGATCAGCTGGTATAGCATGTAGCAGACTCCAACAGTGAAAGAACATTTATTTGTTTGTTTGTTTGTTTGTTTGTTTTCCTCTTTCATTTTCTCGCTTGTTATTTGCAGGGGAAAAAAAAAAGCTATATCAAATTTATAAGTGAAGATTTAATTAGAACTCTTTTGATAGCTACATGATTTCTTAGTGAATTGCAATCCTTATTTGCCATTTTACCAGATATTGCTGTTGTGTGCCAAAGAATATTCAGTATTTCGTGCAAAAGATAAAAAGACCTGGAACTCACAGAAGTTCTATAAAGTGCTATAAAATGGATTTTAAACCAAAGCATTATCAGATGCACTTTTAGGATTTCAAGGAAAGAGGAATTAAACAAGTATTTACACGAGAGGCTGTAGAAGGAATACATTTTTCTAACTTTTGTATTTGGAATTTATCATGGAATAATCACAAACTGCTGCAGGTACCCACAGGGTATAAACTTACTCTACCTGGGCAGGATTAATTTTACCCATTTGGTAAAACTGTAATGAAGAAATAATGGAACTTCATTCCTTAAGAAAATAGGGCACATTTTTTTGTATTTCAGGGGTTTTTTTAGTGGTGTATTTCTGAACTGCTTCCCTGAATCTTCTTAGTTCTCACGGTGTGTCTACGGTTCAGTAGGGAGGCAAATGATGTTTTGTTTGTTTCCTCCTCTGTACTTTAGCATTGCAAAGCATGCAATGGTTTGGATTTCAGGGATTTTTTTGTTTGTCACGCCGCGAGAAATTTTCTGAGGAAATTAAGTTCCTCATGGAAACCATGTGAAATGTGAAGTGGCGAATCTTGCCACTCAAATTCTCCTTATCTTAGCCATATCTAATTAGAACTCCAGCAGATAAAGTCTGTGTGTGGCTCAGGGTGGGTCTATCCCAAATAGCAGAGACTTGAAAACAAGGGAAAACAGCAGAACTTATGACAGAAATTGCTGAGCAGTTTAGGTAGATGGTTGCTCTCATTTCCCCAGAGTGGTGAGAGGAGTGTAATCACACAATCCATTCT
The DNA here is from genome assembly GCA_013399915.1 of Illadopsis cleaveri. Classification (NCBI taxonomy): domain Eukaryota; kingdom Metazoa; phylum Chordata; class Aves; order Passeriformes; family Timaliidae; genus Illadopsis; species Illadopsis cleaveri. The sequence goes on from VXBB01024394.1 coordinate 826,664, forward strand.
GATTCACATGTGTATGATAATTTCCTATTGTACATGATGTGGTTTTAAATTCAATTATCGTTTAATGATCACGTGGTTTTGTTGTTTAAAGACGCACCCATTCATGCTGAAGCACTGTTTCTTCCCAGTTAAAACAGAAGGTCTTTAACATCAGGGAAAAAGCATAAAAATAAAATTTTAGGATGTGGAAATAGGATCACTGTGTGATGAAATAAATGTGTGGTGCTCCTGTTATTAATAGTATCTGGAGGTCTCATCCCTTCTCTTTGAAGAGGATATGGTAGAACTGAAAATGTTTTGGAGAAGTATGATAAGGATAGTGGAAGGCAGAGAAGGGATTTCATGCCAGTGACAGCAGGTGGATTATCTGCCTCAGCCTAGAAAAAGGATTGTCAAATGATGATTCACCATTAGGAATATACCTAGTGGCATAGAAAAGTTGTGATTATTCAGGGACTCATTCAGTTATTGTACTAGGTGACATCAAGGAGCCAGATTCAAAGGCAACAAGAAGACTGGTTACTCATGTCATGCCGAGGTAAAATGGAAATCTCCATTCCCCTATATTTTACCAGTACTGAAAGTTTTATATGAGTTCAAGGAAAAGGGGGATGGATTCAGGGAAGCATCACCACACCACGACTAGTGGGTACTTCTGTCCCTCCCCAGGCATCCAGCTGTGGGCTGGAAGAGTGCAGAGATAGTTGATTCATCTTCATACATGGATCTGCATCTCTTTACACTCAGAATAAAATTTTACTGCTTTTTGCATCTGTCACTCTGAAAAGGATCAATGCAGCTAAATGTCACCTGCCTGGATTCTGCACTGATTTGTGTATGAACATTGCTGTTTGCTAGAGAGACATAGAAGTAAAGATGCTGAAATTAGTTTGGGTAATCTGAGTTCAGGCTTTTGTTATTATTGCTGCCCTGAAGCTGTTTTGCAAGACAATTCTCAGCCTGATTTGACCCAGGTTCCAAAACAGCCTTGTAATTCCCCTTCTCTGCAATTCTGTGTCTTGGATCAAGGCCGTGATATTATTTGCAGTTCTACAGTTTGAAAACATCCATACTTGTTGGGCTATTCTGTGAAGTTAGAAATCATGACAACTTCCATTCCTATTTCAATTGGACAGTTTATTTACCAGATGATGCAAAGACACAAATTTCCCACTTTGCTTTTTGAAGTTTATAGATCCAATTTTATATAAGCTGAATTCCATATTTAATAATGTAGTAGGTAATGGAAAAATGCTAAACTTATTTTAATGTCCCATAAACCTACTTATGTTTTGTTTATGTCTGTCCCCTCTTAAAACCACATGGAGACAAGGGCCTTTCACACCAGCTGAGGCTGTCTAATGTTTTTCTCTGTCTCAGATTTCTATAGTTGTGTCTTAACATAAAACTATAAACTTTTCAATTTCAGAAGAGTTTTTTGTTCTCTCCCAGCAAACTGGAGTCTTGGTGAGGACTCTTTTGTAGGGCTGTACTGGGAGGAGGTGTATTTTTGACTGGTGTCAACTGTATGTTTCACAAACGAGTATCTACAAATACGCCTACATCCATGAAACTCTCACATTTTGGCATTGTTCTGCTTAGAGTTTCTGCCACAGTGCTTTTCCCTTTGTCTAAATTCTAAACTGAGAGAAAGAAATAAAGCAACAGTAGCCATAAACACAAAATGCATACGCTAAAATATTCAACAGTTCTTTACATATGAAAAATCATTGGCTATTTAGAAAAGTGTATGCATGTTTATGTATAGTAACTCAGAGTTTATTTCTTGGCCTCTATGATGTTTACAGTTATTTCACAATGTTTTGACTCCTCCAGGAGGGATCATGAAATTGCTTTTTTTTCCATAAGCAAATACAGACACTGAAATCTCTCTAAAAGTCAAAATGTTCCTGACGGAATTCCAAACAGCATTGAAGAAAGTAATAAGCTTGCCAGTTTAACTTTCACTACCTTTATAGACAAGTGATTTTTCAAAAGGTTAATACAAACAACACAACTTTTTTGTATCCATTTTCCCACCACAATTATAAAATGAAATTATATTTTTCTTAACTGTCAGCTTTCTGAGTGTAGAATGCCAAATTACATTGTCTGTTTCATGGGAAAGAAACATATTATTATTGTTATTATTATTATTGTTATTATTGGTATATGTTATTGAAATTGTCTCAAAAGTTCTTCTTAATTTTATTACAGTTTTAATTTTGCTTGTCCTTGATTTACAGTAAGATGCTCTCTTTTAAAAAAGAGAAAGGTCTCCCATAAGTTATGTGAAAGGCTGAATGATGTCAAGACTGCTGAATTTGAAGAGGATTCTCTATCTTTGGCAGCTGATACAGATTTTATTATTATGTGGTTCCATAGCAGAATACAGTGTCCTCTGCATAATAGCTAATGTAGAAAGACTTTCTGGTGTCAGGTGAACATTTGCAAAAGTTGACAATCTTTCATCCAAAATTTCACACTAAAATGCTGTGATACTGATCTGTCCATTCCTGTCATCTACAAACAACTTCAGTGAACTTGTGAAGGAATTCTTGAATTCCTCCATCCACACTCCATCTCCACTTTGAACTGTGCTTTGCTCTACAAATGCTCAATGCCTCCCCTATCTCACTATGTCATGGCAAGATTTCTGTGTGCCTTAGAAGTCCCTCTTCCCTTCTCTTCCCTGTGTAAGATGCTTTTTGCCTCTGTCAGAAAATCCCATGTCTGTTATGTCTTTCTCCTGAAATGTTTGTCACCTTTCATGCTTCATGCAAAAAGGTTGGTATTTTAGAACTCTTTGGATATACAAAACTCTTAAGGTGCTGTTATGCCAAAAGATGGGGTTTTCAGATATAAATTCACATTTAGTGTAATGATGAGGACCAACCTGATGGGCATTGCTGTGTTATCAGGGTACCAGGAGCATTGCATCCCCTTGTATTCCACCTCCCATTTCCTTCACCCATCCCTTGGCATTTTCACACAGCTCAGAGAGTTCTGATGATTGAAGCTTGGAAACACAATTCTCAAGTACTGGACCAAGATAGTAAATACAAAGTGAAATTATAGAAACGTTATGGCATTAAATTTCACCTTTCTGAGAAGTAAGTACTGAATGTCCTTGATCTAACTGTTTCTAATGCAAGTATCTAAGAGATTTCTATACCTAAATGACTGATATGAACATGGGATTTTCTATAATATAAATATAGCAAAATTATGTTTTCCAGCAACCCTGCTTGTCCCAACCTTCTTTAATTTCTCTCTCTCTGCATTTATTAAAAGACTGTGTGACCTGACTGAAATAAGAGTGTTTTTCAGGATATTTTAAAAATACTCAAGAGAGTGATAGAGTGATAGTGCAGCCTCTTGCATGAAGTCTTTCATAAAGTTGTAACTGTAGACTTACCTAATGTGCTCACATTGTGACTTCTGTGGTTTGAACATGGGTCTGACATGTTGCTGTAGTGGATTTTACACTACACATTTATCTTTCACAATCATATATATCCCTGGATCTAATGAACTGTATCGGTATTTTTGTTACTTTCTAGAGCTTTAAGCAATGAGTGAGGCTGATGAAGGAAGTCCCACTGACACAGAACTGGCAGCTGAGAATGAGTCACCCACCCATGCACTGACTCCAACAGCTCCTAGCCAGGAAGAGGGACCCACTGACGTAACAGCAAGTCCTGCATTTCAGTGTTTAGATGAGGTACCATGTGCCCCAGCTTTCCCTGTCTGTAAGAGTGCAAATTAATTATTCTGAGGTGTATCTTTTCCTGTTAATAATTGAAGGTTGTTACCACAGACTATCGATATCATCTCCATTTCTTTGATTTTTTTTCTAAGTGGTTAGAAAATTTTGTGAAAGAGTGTTATATTCTTGCTGAGGATGCTGTGCTTGATAGATAATAGTATTATTTTTTTCAGTGATCATGGCCTTAAGGGGAATGAGAATACAGAAGTCTTGGTCTTTTGTAGTATTCTATCTGTAGAGGTAATTGCATCATGATTTTTTAAAAGGCTCCATAGCTGCAGGAAAAATCACAAGTAAGTGGCTCCTGAGGCACTATTAATTGATGATGGTGATAGAAGAAACCTTTTGGAGCTCAGTTTCTTTTGCGATTTTTTTGTGTTAAGGAGTCTTTCATAATACTGGAAGTATTTTCAAATTTTAAATATCAAGTATATATCAAATAGATCCTTAAAAATGTAAGGCCAGAAAAGTCACTAAGAGATGATCTAATCCAAAGTTGGCACTGAAGTAGATTCTCTGCAGATATTTGTCTAATTTGTTCTTAAATCTTTAATTGGTGGAGGTAGCTCTTTGGGTATCCTTTTCCAGCATGTCATCATTGCCAGGGTTTTATAAAAAGTTTTCCCTATATCCCAGTTTAAGTTTCCTTTGTAGTGAATAATGCAGCTTTCTTCTGAAAATAGGCCCATAAAAAAGGGAGACGAGCCAGTTTCTGCCCTCTTTATAATAAAAATGTACATCTCTCTCTTGTGGCCTTGTTCATGCTTCATGTTTTTCTTGAGGTTCTTTCCTAAAGTTGATTTACCTTGGGCTCTTTCCATCTTGGATCTGTCGGATCAGTTTGCTACCCTGGTTCTCACTCTCTGCCTACAGTCTAAGGTAAGGAGAAAGGACAGGGCAAGAATTTGTAGTGAAGGGGAAAATAGGACTGGCCCTTTCCTATCCTGCTATTAGTCTTTCCACAACATAGCTTGAAGCTGCTGCTTTCAGTCCAGTGGCAGTGAATGGGGAGCCCACAGCTTCCAGTATTGTTGCAGCACAACACCTCCTTTATTCTCAGTCCAAGACAGCAGCAAAAGTACCCCCACGCCCATTCTAAACTGTATTCTGCATTTCTGCTTTGTTTTCCTTATTTTTAATCATGGTGAAAACTGATTTTTCTAGACTTATTCTAAAAAATTATTAGATTATTTGCCTGATTTTTTTGTAAAAAAAAAAATCTTTCCAAAGAGGTTATTCTGCATATCAAATTTTAAGCTGACTTGTTTAACACTGATGACATTGTAAACCATTAATGGCAAACAGGGTAAACTTAGTATTTAGAACTGTTCCCAACTCAAGAAAAAACATGCTGTGGAAAAACAAAGTAAGCAATTTGCATAATATTTCATAAATGGGGATCTTCTGGTCATTTTGTCAATTTCTAGAAGAGAACTATGACTCATTTATTTTACCATAATTTCTAACAGTTTGCACTTGTATTTACTGGTGAGTTTGGCTTTTCATCACTTATTCACATTTCTTCTTTTCCACTGATGTACTTGTTTTCTTTTGTTGAACTTTATACATAATTCAGGGATAAATATATTACTTGGGTCACCACAGAGGTTCTTGCATTGATGCTGGCTTCAGCTGCTTGGAATAGCTTTTAGGATTTTTCCACGGAAGCAGAATTGTAACATATTATCTCAGTTTCACTGAGTGGTCATTTATGCCTGTACAGCATGTACTTATCAGAAGGGACACCCTTTGATATTATAGGATTTCTTCAAAAACAGATATATGCCTTCTTCCAGTCAAGCCACTGTTGTTTTTCTCATGTAAGCAGAAGATACTCAAACATACAAAGAGCAAGAAGTCAAACATGCACACTCTCTCACCTTTATTTTTAATAAAACATAGTAACATTATTTAGCTTTGTGGGTTAGGTAGAAATATTAAAAACTTGACAGAGTTCAAACAAAAGCCACCCAATTCGTCATGACTTCTTTTCACCAAGTGGTTTTATTTATTACCAAGTTGACATCTCCTGTTCTGATGCCATACATTCACAAAATGAACTTTCCACTTTTAGTCTTTGTTGTTATGTCCCTGAAATAAAGATCTTTGCTCTAACACTTCTAATTGAATTTCTTGAATTATGAATCTTTCCTCATATCTTGTTTCCTTCTAGTGTTAGAAATAAATCAATCTGCATCTGTTAATAACTTTCATGGAAAACTACATCATCTAGTACCTGTGTGATGAAATGAATAAATGCTAGATAAAGATGCAATAAATTATGTTGGCTTTATTTTGTTTTTAGTGCATTATAGGCCATGTATATGTAATGTGATTCTTAAAAGGCAGCAAAAAATGTATTGAATTTTGTCATACATGTACATTTTCTAAATTTAAAGAGACATTAGTTTTATTAAATGGATATTTAGTAGTACTCAGCTTCAACAAAATGGTCTAAAATGGTACACCCTTTGCCTGCAAATTTATAATTTTTTTGCAACAGATGGTAATATAATACATTTAAACTGTCCCTTTATCCTTATATCATCCTTGCTAGCACAATGCTGTTACTGCTAAAGCAGCAGAGGACAAACTGAAACTTTCATTTGAATAGAAAAAGCAACAAAACGTGGCATGAAACTGGATTAAATGCTCAAAAAGATAAGATTATGCAGAATGAAAATAAAAAGAGATCAGTTAACAAATTGCCTCCTGCCCCTTCTCTTCATTTTTGTCCCCATAATTTTTGTGCCTCACCATATTGCACAGTAACATTTTTCCCTTTCTGGCCACTCAAGCTGTGTTTTACTTTCCTCGACTTGATCCAGTTTTAACGAGAACATGAAATAAATGAAATAAATAAAACATCATTTGTCATAATGATGTTGTTGCTGTTTAATTTGTAATCTAACAATTCCAACAATTACCATTTTCAAATCCTCTTTTGTTGCTTAAGTTTTGTTTTGTTGCTCAAATCACAATCCCAGACACAAAAAATGACCCCTACTCTATAGATCTTCTCAATCTGATAGCGACTCAAACAAAAAAACTCCAAAGAGAAGTCAAATGGTGGATATCTTCTCCCAGTCTGAGATGTTTTTACTCAAGGCAGTGTCTCGTGCTTTTTCTTTCTCTTCCTCTTCCTTTTGTTGGTATGTTCTTAGCTAGAAAGGTAGTTCAGTCAAATGTATACATCCATTTTTAAAACCATACCAGAAAAATGATTCTGCAACGTTTATCTTGCATGTCTTTGCAGTGGACACTCTGAGGCAGTTATTAGTCCTGCAGAATAGTGAACTTGTGAATGAAAAGTGCTTTGCTGTTTTCCAGATCCAGTGAGCAGGTACCTTGTTTGGAAGGTACCACAATAATCCCTTCCTGCTAACAAACATCACCCATTTATTTGCTAAATCTAAACATGCAGAAGAATAAACTCCTTTGGGAGATTTTCCTGACTGGTCTATTGCAGGGTGTTGTACTCTATAGCCTATAAAATGGCCAGTGACCCCTATCTGATACCCACACCAAATCTTTCATTTGTTCTGCTTTTTTTTGGTGGAATTTGTCACTATCATGCTACATTTCTTCATCACTGATGTCCAAGTGTCCTATTGCTGTCAAGAAGCTGAAAGAACCTTTCATGAATATTTTTCATTACAATTTTAAAACTCAGAGTCCTGCTGAGGTAAAGAATTTATACTCCTGATTACCAAAAATAGTTGAACTGCTAATAAAGATGCTAACCAAAATCTCAATTCTAGTGGAAACACAGAGCAAAATCTCCATGTTTACCAAAAAATCAACAGTATGACAAAGAATCCTCAAGCAAATCTTGTTTCTGATTATCTGATGCTGATTCATGTCTATCTGCTATCTTTAAGGATTTTAATGTCAAAGAATGACGCATGTGTTTGAATGTTATTTGAGGGGAGAAAGGTACATCTCATTTTTCTCTTTTTTCTCATCTATGCTGCAGGAAAGAAGAGGAAGTCACATAACGGTTGGCTGCAACTTTCAAGTATATATACTAAGAATCAATTTTCATATAATTCTTCAGGTGCATAGTGACATCTAACAATGCCATTCTAGAAACTACAGCTGTTTCCAATTTCTTTTGATAACAAACTGGCTTTTAATTCTCTCCTAACTTAGGTTAAATGGTGGGTGGAAACAACTTTCCTTTTAAAAAAAGTTTATTTATCCTAAAATAAAAAGTTTCCCAGAAAAGCTACCTTGGTAGATTAGGATAGAATTTTTTTTTTTTTTACATAAGCACCATTTTAATTTCTGTCTCCATTCACATTCTGTAGCATGCTTTCTGCTATTATAAAGTATCATCATCACTATATTTTTGCATGATAACTATAGCAGTGGATAATTTGTTTCAGTACTCACCAAATATGGATGTGCTCTATCAAAGACATAAAAATCTTGACACAGCTTAGTATGTTGAAAGCAAACAACATTTTTAAACTTAAGCTGATCCTGGCACACTCCACACTACAAGTTTCAAAGGCTCCTGGCCCAACAAAAAAGCATGTAAATATGTTGGCACAGATACCTAAGACAGATGCTGTCTCCACCTCCAGGCACAGCAATCTGACTGCTAATTAAATAAACCTTCTTTGACTCTGTTGAAATGGTCACATGGGAAGTCAGCTAGACTGATAATGTGTCTGTAAGCTGGAGTGTGGTATTTTGCAACAGCTTCCAGCAAGTAGGAAATAATTTGTATTGTGAATGTTGAAACAAATTGCTGGTGTAATAGGAAAGTTGATTGTTCCTAAAAAAGCTGTTGTGGAAATTGGTGAATTTACAGGTGCCTTCAAAGAGCAGGATTGGGAACAGACATGGAGTAACATGCTCATTCTACAGAGAGGTTCTTTTTACCACTGGCAGGTGACACTTGAGGAAACAAGGCCAGGAAGTGGTTTGGGTGTGTTTGAACTATCACAAAGCAGGTGGTATTTCTGTTCATTTCTGAAAAGCCTGTTTGAAAGTATTTATGATGTGTTGTTTTTCTATGCTGTTGTAAAGTCAAGTGTGCAGATTTCATACCATGCAAAACAACTAGAGCTCTCTAGTGTGAGGCAAGGGGAAGGAATAACCTTTAACTGTAACATCTTCTTGCATTTTGGCTTTTTCTCAGCTGTTTCTGAGGAAAATGTGAAAATTCATGAGACTTGACAAGTATATTGCTATATTGTTTTCCAAAGCTATCTCCCTCTTCCTGTTTTCTCACCAATAATATGTGTTTGAGACAAGGCAAATTTGTACTAAAAATTAGGTCTACCTGGCCTTGTATGTCAGCACAACCATGTGGTGAGGAAGCCAGAGCAATGTTAACCAGTCATACATTCAATAAAGACATCAGTGGTGGAGAATCATCTGTTACACACATGAGGTTACTTTAAATGTTAAAAAGGGGATTCCTGGTTTACTTATTCAAAGTACCTGTGTCCAAATACTCCTGAATAAACAGAGCCTTAAATATCTGCAGAGAGAATCAGAGAGGCTTTTGTACTCTGTCTGAAGAAAGGCATGGAAATTTCTGTTTCTCAAAGTGCATCCTGCTTCTCCATAAATATCATTCATTCCATGTAATTGCTTAAAAGTGTGTAAAGTCTACTATTATTTTATACACTGCAATTTTAAATGATGACACATTATTCCTGAAGAAATGTAATCTTAATTAAACTTCCAGTTTGTCTTGATTATATGAACATAATCAGGTAATTTGGGTTATTTTTTCCCATTATTATTTTCCAAATGGATTACTCTTTTACTGAGATCAGAAAAAACCCAGAAGAATGAGGACTTAAAAATAACATTGCTTTCATAATTTCCATGTTCTCATGACCTGTGTGAGCGTTGGATTTGACATACCATCTTAAAACATTGTTTTCTGTTTCTGGTTACCACTGAGCATGACAGCCAAATTAACTTCTGGCAGAAGTACTATAACTCCATAAAAGTTCAATTAAAGCAGTAAATGAAAGAGAAAAATTTAGTATGTGAAATGTCTGCATCTAGCATGGCCCACAGATGGTATTGCTCAGCCATTTTTCTTTAAAGTTTATGTCAATGTCTTCAGGCCAATGTGTATCATTTTAATTTTTTTTTTTTCCTGAAAGAAAACAAACACAGAAAAAAAAAATCTAAAAATATATTAAATATATTTAAATCCTCTTTCTTTGTAGGCCAGTATTTAGTTATATTACTTTTTTTTTCTCTATGAAAATTCAAAGTTGTATCCTTCACACTTTGGTTTTTCTGTGACATGTAAGTCATACAAGCTAGGTATATTTGGCACTTTTGTTTGATTTTGGTTTAATTTGTCAGCAGGGGTCTGGGTAGGGATTGGCAATCACCTTAATTTATTTTCCAAATAAACACATGAAAGTAAGGTTTTTTCCCACCAATTTATCAAGCTAAGTACTGTTCTCAACTCACTCCAAGCTTGACTGCAGTCTTTCCCAATAAACACAGTTAAGGAAACAGGTATTTACATTTAAAAGGGAAGGAAATAGCACCAGTGTTTTCAAACCTTCTTTGCATTTCTTCTCTGGTTTGGGGTTTTCTTTCTAGTTTTGATTTGGTTTTGTTTAAGCAATGCATAGAAAGCCAAGACATTACAATCTGCTTGGCTGATCACATTGAACGGATGGGCTTTATATTTTGGAAACAAGCCATAGGAATTTTGCTAGCAAACCCTCTGTTTGTAGTTTTTTCCACTAAAATTCACCATTTAAATATCAGCAGGATTAAAACCACAAGTGTTTTCATATGCTAATCAGTGTTACATAGATGTTTTCCATAGATTGAAAGACATGTTTTGAATTATTAAGCCTTAGGCAGAGATCAAGGGCTTTTTCTTTGTATAAAAGTTTGTATGATTTAATTTGGGGTGGTATTTGTATTCACATGCTTTGATGACTCTTGTATGTGATTTGAAAAGTCAAAACATTGGTTTGCTTCTCCTCTTTCATGTTAAAGATAGAGGTTGTGTAAACTCTTCATTAGGCGATTACCTATTCCTTTACCAAAATATGAATAGTTTAAAAAAAAAAGTCTGAGATTTTATCCCTTGGTATTATCTGGCAGCTGAAGGGTTATAAAACAGATATTTAAGGAACTGTCATTACTAGCAAATACTCTCTTGGCATGTCACATAGTCATTCTGTGTTGGTTATCAGTGTTTTCATACTGCTTCAGTTTTTACAGAAAATCAATAAAATTATTTATGAGAATTTTTTTATAGTCTTCATATACATCTATGACAGTAGTGCAGCTTTAACAGGGGGACATTCTTATTTTATTACACCACGAAAAGACAAGTAACATTTGCAAAAAAATAGATGGAATTACACTTTGTAAAACCAGTACATGTTGACAGAGATTAATCTACAACAGTTCCAGGCAGGTAATAATCAGATTTCTGTAACAGCATTACACTTTCTTTTTCTTTTTTTTTTTTGCATTCTGTTTTTAAAAACATGAGACAAAGCTTTGGCAGGTGATTTTAGTCATATTTGCTTATTCTGTTAAAATTTCTATGTTTTACAAAGTTTCCTTTAAACAAGATTTAAGAAGGACAGTTTCTCTTGTAACAACTTAGAAGTAAAAAGACATTTTCAAGTAGAAGCTTGTAGATACTGTAAATCTTATTTAGCTAGTTAACGTATAATGAATAGGAGCAAATAGTGCATTTCATGCAAGATAATTAAATATAATCATAGGCAATTAGATATTTGCTCTTCTAACCAATACTTCATCAGTTGCTTTTTTTGTTTTGTTTAGACAACTATTTTTTATCCCAAAATAAATATTCTATAGCTTCAAAACATATTCTCAATCAAAGATGATACATCTTGCAATTAAATTTTTTCATTGCTCTTTAAAATTGACATATAATAAACCAAATTACATTTGAATTATTCTTCAAAGTATTTACTTCTTTAAAATATATATTAATATTTTACAATTTAGCTATTGCCAGTGTTCTTCATTTGCATAACTTACAACCATAATAGTTTTGTTATAATCTTAAAAAAACAGTAGACATCATATTTATAAAGTATTAGGTCAGATCTCTACTTGCATTCTTTTTTTATGTCTCTTTTAATCAAAAAAGCTATGCCAGCAATGACCACACTTTAATTGATAAAGGAATAGAGTCTTAGTGTAGTTTTTCTGCATCTCAGGATTGGTGTAAGCAAGATAATAGAGTAGCCTCTTGCTAAGATAAATTGCATCTCCACACAATGTTGGTCACCATCTTTATAGAGACATGGTCTAGATATGTGAAATCAAATTTGTGCTCACTATCCACAATGTGAGATTCAATATCAGTATCTCTAATTTGAAATTCCTGCAGTATTTGACAATTTGGCTTTTTTATTTGTTTTATTTTAGGAAAAAAATCTTTGATCATACATTCTCTTTTTTGCTTAGAATTGACAGTAGGTTTTTATGTTTCTGGGACTACAAAACATGTAGTCTAAAAATGGGGAGAACAGTCTTTTCTTATGTTACAAAACATTTATATTTTTTTTTAGATTTAGGGTCCAGTGATGTCTAGATTGAGAAGTATTTAAATGAGAGCTTGACTCTCTACAAGAGCATCTTGTAACATTTGACTTACCTAAAGGATTCAGGAGAAAGCAAAATGGCACTGGAAACTCTTTGTATGTATTTAAAGGCATTAATGCAAAGAATATGGATTCTTATTGATGTGTCTTCCTCCTACCTGTCTACCTGCCTGAATAAATGTGCAATAAGCTACATAATGGCTCCCTTCTCCTACAAATGGGAAATAGAACCTTGAGCTTGAATGGAGGAACCAAAAAGAGCAAGAACGTTGTTGTTCAATACATGCTCTCTCCATATGTAGATGTGACACTTAGGGACATGGCTTAGTGTGGACTTGGCAGTTCTGTGTTAACAGTTGACTCAGTGATCTAAATGATTCCATAATTTTATAATTATTTCCTCGGCTTCTATTCAATTCTTCCACCAACTTCTCTGAAAAATCTTTGATAAAAGGATGAAATTTGAGGAATCTTCATTTTCTGTTTTCTTCAAGGCCTTTTTCTGTGTCTTTGGGCAAACCGTGTGGCCCTCTGTTTTCTAGTTCTTTAAAAATAATAATTTTTAGTACTTTTCCTAATTTATATTGATATTGCTGTGGTATAATTTTGAAGCTGTGAAGGATAGATGATGGAAAAAGACTATTTTAGAGAGACTAGGGTTTTTTCCAAGTGTTGACAAATTTATATTAGTTACACCTCTGAATTATTTTTGGGTTAAAATGTAGGTATTCATTCAGACACAACTCATGGAAGACAGTATAAAAGTTTTAAATCATAAAATGTGGTATATCACAGTCAGTAAAAGCACCAAAAGCAATGTTTAGAATATTTACATAACAAAACTACGACCTAAATGGTGTTGATTTTTAGCAATATTTATTCAGTTGTTTTAATGCTGGTTTTAATACATTATATAGGTCAAACTGTCTCTAAAAATATTATGTGGAACTATGTTGTTTTGTCTAGAACAATCTTTTGCCAAACATATCTGAATACTTGATTTCTGAGTATAATACTGAGTAAGTATGATTTTAAGTGCAATCCAATGCAAACTAGTTAAGAGAAATGTGTAGAATTACTGCACAAAACTTTTGGGTCTGATCATGATCTTTGCTGATTTAAAGGGTTGCCTATATCCAGTGGGAATGTCATCAGAAATACCATGCCACGTACCCCAGAAAATGCCATTGCGAACACCTTTGTATTTCTTGTGGTAGTACTTGCCATTGAGATTGGCTGACAAGCAGGCATCAAACCACCAGCCAGAGCTGTAGTAGGCACCACAGTTTCCTGAGGGATACCTGTCATTGTCCTTGTCTGGAGTTGTAAAGAACTTTTGGTCGTGGTTGTAGTGCCTGCTGTAGTGGAGGGCATCTCCTGCTGTGCCGCTGTAGCCGTGGACACTGAGGCGGTACTTGAGGTACTCGTTGGCCACGTAGAAGTGGTCATATTTTGCATACTCTCTGATTCCATTGAAATCTTCGAGATCAATTCTCAGTTGCATTTCTTGGCTCCTTGTCAGGAGGTGAATTTTGTCATTGCCCAGCCAAAACTCCCTGCTGAGGTTTCCAAAGCCATGTTTGTAGTCATTCCAGGTTCTGTTGAAGTTAGTGCTGCCATCCTGACGCCGTTGCAGCACTGTCCAGCCACCTCCTTGTGTTTGCATGTCACAGTAAACTTCAAAGCTCTCATTCTTGGGATCAGGGCTAATCCTGTAGATTCCATTACTCCTTCTTCCTGCCGTGTAATGGTCAGCACAGTCTCTCTGCATTATTTGTATGACTGGTGAAAGAACAGTTAGCATTAGAATAAACATAATTTCAATTTTAAAATATAAACATTTTTACCCAGACTGATATGGCATACAGAACTTGCATTGAAGAGACTTTTACATTGGAAATAGTGTTGCAGCAATTTCAGCTGTAGTGCAAAATACCTTTTCTGTCAGATTTACTTTATAACAGATGTCACCTAGGATCTGTGCATCAGATGGCTGTCCAAAAAAACCATCTAAACCACATTTTTTTAATCAAAATGAATAATATAAGGGCATTTTGATTATTTGCTTTCATTTTTGTCCTTTTTTCTACTCTATCCTTTCATTATCTTGTTCAAATTCAACCTGATTTCTTCAGTCCATATTTCTAATGCTTTATGTTTTCACAGTTGCTGGTTTTTTGTATTTAAATGTATAGCTTCACAACCTGCCTAAAATTTATAGTTCCATCTGGCAGTGTGTCAGAGAAAGAACTTTGTCCATGTGGGAATGATGTTAACCTGGCTATTGTTAAGTAAACATCATTTGATAGGGAACATAACACCATTACGAATGCTTTGTGTTCATGTAGACTTTAGGAAGCAGGAAAAAAGTAATAAAATTGTCACATCTGTTGTAGTAATTGTGTGACTCCTAGAAAAATGAAGGTGATGGTGCTTTCCTGTGTATGTGGCATTGCTGGCTTTACAGAAAGGAGGAATGTTAGCATCTACTCTAAACAGTACCTTTTTCCTACCAATGGGTGATGTGTTTTATTCACAAGAAAAATACCCCCAGGTTTTTTCCTCAGAGTGAAAATTCATTTTTGATCCACAATGGCATCAAGTGATTATTCAACAGCATGGTATTAGAATTCCATATTCTTAAGCTGAGTCAAAACCATCATGTTCATTCCTATTGCGAATTTGAATGTATGGGCATGTTCATTTGCAGGTTCTGTTGTAATTTTTCCAAGAAAATTTAGACAAACTACTTCTTGAAAGGGAAGAGTGATCTCAGGCTGCAGCAGGGAGTAAGATTCAGGAGTACTTGTTTGCCAGAAAATTGGACATTTATGAAACCACAAAGTATAGGAGTGAAAGGCTTTAAAGCCAAATCTAAATCCGCAATAAATTCTCATTTATTTCACTGAACTTTGTGTAAAATCTTTGGTCAACTAAATTTCAGAGCAGTTTTTAACAGCAAATATACATTTCAGATAAAATGCTTCTATAATCGTATTTCAACTCCTATTTAAATAAAGTTTTACTATTAATTTCAGTGGATGAAAGAATAGCTCCTGAATAGGAAAAAGTTGTAGCTGTTTTCCTTGCTAGCTTTCATAATGAGTATATTGCTGCTACAAATGCTTTTACCATGTTGCTGTAAAATATAAGGAATATCTACATGATCATATGCCATGAACACTACCCAGCATTTCAGTAAATGTGAGGAATATTGAAGATTAATTTAGTCTGTTATTTAGTCTGTTTTGAAGTACTGTACTTGAATGTACATTGCTCATTATTAACATAACAAAAAATTGCTCATTCTTTTTGTGAATATTTTGTATCTGAATGAAGAGAATTGATTTGTAGTGATTTTATCTGATTTTAGTTGATTACTGATATAGTAAAAGCATTACCTTTAGTATTACTTATTTGCTCTTTTCAAAGAAGAACACTTTCAAGAATTTCAGGTGTACATACACTGTACACTTGCAGATCCTTCTATTTTCAATATGTCTAGACAGAAGAACAATTTTATTTTAATCCTGGATGCTAAGCAAGAGACTTAAAGATTGCAATGCAGCCTGATCTTTCTCTGTTTTGTCTCTCAAGAACTTTATCTTCTTATGTTTGATATCTAAGTGGTAGAATACACTGACAATCTAGGGAACATTTCTTGTTTTCAAGAATTCCTATATGTAATATAAAAACTTTATGACTTTTAGAAAAAAGGCAGTCATGCCTTAATACCAATAAACATTAGAAAGAGAGCATTGAGTTTATTCCTTTATTAGGAGAATTACATGATGAAAAGTGGAGTTTTCAGTGATAACACCTGTTTTCTGTTTTATACTGCTTATATATGAAATTAATGCAAAGGTTTTAGTGTTAAAATGATGATACATGTTACCCAGTCTAGAAGTGCTGTTAGTAAGCTTTTTTCAGCTGAGCCTTTCAGATGTTTGCTGTGATGATAAGAAAACTATTTTATTATCCATCTGTTAAAAACTAAGCATTTTTCTTGATTCACTTGTTGGTTGATGATGTCTTTCACCCCTTTCCAAAATATCTGCAGTTTTGCAGTGAGAAAAAATAAAAAGGCAGTTTTCTAAGGCACACCTAGAAAAAATTTACCCTTTCTCATCCAAGGAGTAAATATGTGTGGGTCACTGATATTTAATGTCTCTAATGAAGGGTATTAGGGTGTAAAATAAAGTTAATTTTCCATGTTTACTTATTGAATTGCAAAAAATTGTCCTTTAAAAATTAATGTTTTAAATCCCTTAATGAAGTCCAATTCTAGGAGGGACTGAACACCTGCAGCTCTCAGTAACCCTCTAGTGGCTGCTGAAATGTTTTACAGGAGTATAAATAAACACTAAAAGAGCAGATACTTGTGAAGTTAATAACACAGATATTTGGGTAAAATATATTTTAAATTATTTACCTAATACTAGTGAAATGCACAGAAAGCTTATACAGGCAGTAAGAGTTAACAGATTACATACCAGGTCTTGCTTGCATTGCTGGGCACTTAGAAGAACATTTGTTATCCAGGTTGTTCACAGCAAATGTCAAATTTGCAACTTTGCTGTCAACATAATGTTCCACATTGTTCATGTTTATGAGGCTCAGCTTCTCTAAACGACCCTGCAGTGTCTGAATCTGGCTCTTTGCATTTTTTAAGCTGGTTGCCATTCTGTTAACTTTGCTTTGCAGTTCCTGTACTCTGTTATCTTGGCTTTCGCTGTTTTCTGCAGTGTTAGGTAGCAGGAATTCATTACTTCTGTCTCTTTCTTGGTTGTCATCTGCTTGCAGCTTGCAATCTTGGCAGCATTTCTTCAGCTTGTTTACTGATTCTTTAAGGGTCTGTACTTCTTTGAGAGTCTTCTCAAGCAGTTTGAATTCTTTGGGTATCTGGATGGTCATCGGAGGCAAATTTATCTGATAAGGACAATCCTCTCCTTCATCACATTTCCGATTAGTTTTGAGCTTTATGGGACAAGTCTCAGTAAGTTTTGCTTCTTTAACATTCTCTTCCTCTTCTAAAATAACTGCAAAAACATTTGTTAAAGCAAGGAGAGTTGACTTCAGCAAGACTATGTAAATGAGGAGCTTCATCTTCACCGAGAAACTAGCAGTATGAGGAAGTATGCAAAAGTGGAACAACTTTATAAGGGCAGCTTGAAGCCTGTGAGTTATCAGACAGCCTACACTGTTCTCAGAAATGGGTGGGAGTGCTTGCATCACGGGTGATTAATAGCAGAGCAAAGTTAGGTAGTGCTTGCAAGAGTAGCACATTTCAGAGACTATTTCTGACTCAGAGCTGGTGTATGTAAGCAAGATGATGAAATGCATGTGTGCTGGTAAATTCTGCAGTTTAATTTCATTCCTTGTTGTACATGGATTTTCTTTTTTTTTAAAAAAAAAAGCAGATAGAGCAAGTGAAAACCAGCCCTTTTCCCAGTCTGAAGTTTATCACAGCAATAGCTTTACTGACAGTCAATCCTCTTCTCCCTGAATTTTTTAAACTTAATAGATATATTCATATAAATTATTTAAAACTCAAAACATGTTGAAACACACATATAGTTTTGGTTCCAAATATTTTTCAGTATAGAGTTACAAATTCAGGAAGATGAACAGCACTTTCTTCTTACTATTTCACCCAGCACACCTTAAAATAGTTATCTGGAATATTCATAACATCTATGGCACATCGCAGTTAAAATTCACTATTATCTGATTTAGAGTACTTCCTATTGACCCTCTTTAAGTGAAGGGAAGTGAACTTGAGACAGATTCCCCTTTGATGCTTGAGATCCTACTTGTTAGACTAATTGTAGAGGAAACCCAAAGAAAATCCTGATGTTCTGATTAATGTCCCAAATTCCAAATCTAAAGTGAGGCAGAGACCTAGGGAAGGAACTCTCATCTGTTTGAGGTATTGCTCTTCTTTTTATTGTGCCTCATATCAACTTTCAGAGTTAATCATATACTTTACATGACTGATCGCTCCAAATGAAATACTTCTCCAGGTGATAATTGCCATTTTCATTCTACAGCCACCTTTGCCATTCTCATGTGATACCTGTGCAGTTTTAATGATCTATATAATTTTCCTTGTGCCTCAGAACAAGGCCATGTGGACATGTCTTTATGCATTCACAGCTCAGTCAAGAGTCAAATGACTTGCAGGAGTAAAGGGTGTTTACACCTGTTCTTGTTTAATTAGTCCAATCTGAACCATTTCTTTCCCTAAATCCTATTTGAAATTACTCATAACACAGATTAAACATTAATCAGACATTAGTCACACATATGATCCACAAGTTTGTGATCTGTAATGTTACTAGCTTTTATACACGCCACATGCTTATATTGATAGTACAGGAGGGAGGCTTGGTAAAAAAACCTACTTGTCTAAACCCCGCAACAATTCCTTCAGACTGCTGCATAGCACAAAAGTTTAGGCATTTTCCTGGGAGATGGGTTTTGAATGTACCTTTCTTGTGTTCTAAATGAACATCACAGAACCTGCCATGGTGCTTTTAGTTATGTAGCAAAACTGTATCTCTCCCTGTCAGATCATGATAGTTCCTCAAAAATGAGGTAAAAGGCACCCCCTGCCATTCAGGTGTAAGATACTGACACCAACTTGGTTTTGTTAAAAATTCATCATAACTGAAATATTTGTAAAAGATAAAATGTATGATTTTAATTTGCAAGTAATTTTTTTAAATTTTTGATTTGATTAACAAGATGCTAATTTTCATTGTATCATTCTAAAATCAGGTATTTCCAAAGCCTTGTTCTTGTGTATGGCTGCTGCTGTCAAATGGAGGAAAGCTATACCAGCCTCTTTGGGGGGCTTGAGAAATAGAATAGGATTCTTAAATCCTTATTATTTGGGAAGCCACATTCTCCCCAAACTCTTGTTTGTACAGTTTACAATTAACTCTGCTATCTACTTTGTGACTTTGAACTGGACAAACTGTTCTGTATCTGTAAAATGAATAATAATTATCCTTGATAGACCACATTCAATGATTTGCCTTGAAATATTTAAATGTATAACAAATATTGTTGTAATTTGTGATTGCTGTGCTGCATTGAAAGCCTAAACTGTCTTTAGAATTTTGTAACATCTACAAGGGCAGAATTTTTTGCTCATACTGAATCTAAAAAGAAAATTCAGACACTAAAATGAGGAATCTGAGCTTTTCAAACATCTCTGTCCTGAGACATCCATTCCTTAGTCCCATTAGTCCCATATATATCTTCCTTTTGAGATATTTACTTTCAAATCTGAGTTTTTTAGCAAAAAGGAAGGACACTGAGTAGTCTTAAGCTGTGAGATGCTGATGCAGTTTAAGTAATGGCAGAAATATTGGACCAGATTAAAACTAAGACCTGCTGTTTGTTTACAAACAAAGTTTCTTCCCAGATGGGGTTTCTCTATATCTAGAGTGTTCTGCACAGTACTTAAAACTTTAAAATAGTTAAGCAATCACAAACCCCAAAACCCAATCTTTTTCACCTGTGAAAGGATCTAACTGAATGACAGTTGATGACTGTAGCTGAGACTTTTCTGCTAAGATCTTTGCTTTTTACTTAAAAATAATTTTCTTGTAGCTTTTAATCTCTTTCAATCTGCTTTTTAGAAATCTATTTTTTTCCTGTGGACTGAAGAGATATCTTTATCATACAGACATCTTCCTGAAGAAAATAACTGACTGCTCAAGATACTCTGAAGTTCTACTGTAGATTTTAATTCTGTTCACAGAACCACCCAGTGATTACAAGGTTAAAGAAGTGATATATTTGGTTTTATCAGACTTGTCTGAGATTGTTTATCTAAAGTTTGTCAAAACCAGCATGAACCATTTCCCATGATTTTTTAGAGTAATGTTTTTTCTTCTTCTAGCAGATAATGGACTGTAGGTCAAACAGAAAACAACAAAGTCATGATTGTAGGCAGATGTTAATTTAACTAGTGACTATGACAATTTAAAACACAACAGCTTGGCATCTCTTATATTTCTGACTTTGTTCTGAGTGTCTACATCTCCTGCAGAAGAATTGCTGCCAAATATCCAGATTTGTCTAGGCAGTTCAAATGATTGGTGTGTACAAATCTGAAGTACATTAGGGCTCATTCATATGGATCATTTTGGTGGCAGAGGTGGAATGTGTTAAGATTTAACTGCTGCAGTAATATTTCTGATGGTTTTTGTAGACTTCAGTGATTCCGTGATACATTTTGACTGAGAAAGAGAATGACAAGTTATTATATTAGTTTTCAGGTTTTTCTACTGATGCCTTGGAAGACTGACCTGAAACAGAGACTGGACAGAGGTAGAGAATAAAGTAGGTATTTATTGAAAGGCCTTCAGAATCCACCTTGGGCAGGACAGGAGCCTGACCAGGGCTACACCTGGAGTCCACTACGAATAGCCACCCACAAAATGGTTGACTGGTCATGAGGTCTTACATTTTTATCAGTTTTGGTCCATTTGCATATTGGGGTTTAATTGTCCAATTACAGCCTCAAGTTGTGAGGTCTCATCCTTCTTGTTCCTCCCTTCAGTCCACCGTTGTTTGTGGTTTTGGGCCTGCAAGTTATCCTTGGTTCTCAGCAGAAAAAGGATTTGTTTTGTCTACCTACCCTGTGAAGAGAGCTGACTGGCACTTAATATGAGGCTCAGAACCACATCCCTAGGCAGAACAGAATCTGCAAATATGACAGCTAAAGCTTAAGGCATCACCACAATGTGGAATATATACCAAAAGCTCATACGAGAAACAAATTCAAAGAAAATCACTCCTTCTGTGAAGGTGAGGACCATATTTGTAAAGAAGGAGATCAACAAAACTATGTTCCTATCAATTCTACTTCTCCCATGACATCTGATCTGCCTCTTCAAAATCTACAGTTTACTGCTGACTATTTCCTTTATCTGTAGTCATTGAAGATGCTGTAGTTAGTTCAATATATGAAGAAAAAAAACCCAAATGCACTTTGAGTGGTGAAATAGCAAATACAAAACCCTCTCCCTCCTGTGTATTTTCAGAAAAATTCCTTTCTGATTCCTTCAAACCTGCTCCAAAAAAAGCAGCAAGTGTAAGAGTGCTGGCTTCTTACTATCCTGATTTCAAGTTTTGTAGCAAAATGAAATTTGATGATAGCAGGAAAGCGTTGTCTTTTCCTGAAATGCCTGTTTTATTGGTCTCCTATGCCCTCTGTTCTGAGCCATGCAAGACTCAATTGGCCAGCAGTATACTCTCACCCACTGTACCATCTTGATTGTGGCTGATGTTTATACTTTCCATGTAGGGATTGCTTTTTCCCCGTGAACGGGGGACAAAACTACTGTTATGAACTATGCCTTGGGAAAGAATTTAGGATATTATTTTCCCTAGTCATTATTTGTTAGTTTTAGGAGGCTCTTCAGCAGTTTATTTTTCATTAAAGGATGCCTGGTTCATCCATCTGTAATTAAAAAAGTAAAATTGTAGAAGTTCAGTGTAAGGCAGTAAAGTGTATTTACTGTAAGTAAGTATATTTATGATTTGTATGTATGCCTTTACTCCCACCTGAGTAATTGCTGCATTTGTGCAACCAATAACCTCATGACTTCAAGTGTTGTCATTTGTCACCTAAATTAAATATTTAGGAAACTCAGTGACAAATTTTTTTCTACTTGAAAAGCTAATAAATATGCTTTTTCTATGGGCTTCCCATACTTATTCTAAAGTCTACTTCCTATAATAAATGTATGTAGTTCCAGGTGAGAGGCATGACACCTTATTTTTGAACTCCAATTACAGTATCTATTTAAAACCCTCAGTGCATTTTTCTTTATTTTCTATCATCAAAACCTTTCTCTAGAATAATGACTTAAGCAAGACATATCATTCTCTAAATATCTGCAGAATAGCTATTTCTGTGTGTGCTTTCAATGTTTCCCAATCTCCCAAATGGAATGCAGAGTTGCATACCAATAACTAGCTTATTGCAAACCAAGTGTTTACAGTCTTAAATTAGTGACTTTTATCTTCTTGTTTTAAAATACTTTGAAATATGTGCTGAAACCTGAAATGTTGTTGAGTAGAGAAATTAGAGATAATTTTGAAAGTATTAGTCTTCCATACGTGTATGAATTTGAGACATATTGAAAAATGCACAGTGACTGAACAAAAAGTGTAAAGATTATACTTTCTTGTGTTGTATTTGGCTTTTTTTAGCATTGCCAGAGAGGTTGCAAACACAACCTTTTAATTGGTTTTCCTTCATTTTTGGATGCTTCCTCTTGAAGTAGCCAGGACATGATCTTCAGAATTAGTGAGAAGTTACTGCTTTGAACTTGCTCTGAGCAGTGGGTTGAACTTGAGGAGGAATCTTCAGTTCCTTTAGTGCATTATCATGGGTCCAAGATTTTGCCTAGATAATTTGGAGATACCAGGCATAGACAAGCCAAACACCTGCAGATATTCCTAGCCTTGTGATTCTGTGGAGATTGATACCCAGCAATATGAACGGAAGTGCAAGAGTCATAGCATGGGTTCAGTGTGCTTGTACCTGTTGCCCTGCCACAATGTCGAAACAACCTCTGAGAAGGTGGCGTTGCCTTCTCCCCTGAATAAGGCACACCTGAGCTGTGTGCTGAGTCCAAACTGTGTGGCTTCATGAAGACTTTGACAGAGGAGGCAGAGCTGACTCTTCAAAGAGGAGAACTTACCCTTGTTTCAAGTGCTTTGCTTAACCTTTTAAATATTATATGAAAGAGGTAAGAAAAGCTCTTCAAATAAACAGCATAGAAGGAGAATTCCAAACCTGACAAAACAGACTGGCCAGAAGAACCATATGCCAAGGGACTAACACTATACTGAAATCCTAAATGTATACAAACTATAAAATATATTAATCCCTTGATATTTTTCTCTAGTCTACTATTAGGAGGCAAAAGACTTGTTTGAGGAGACATTTCAGATGTTTGAAATAGCAAATGAACATAAAATGTTGGACATTCTACGTGTTAAAATAACATTAAGTGTAGTCACAAGGTCTTGTTACAGTTACAAAACCATGCAACTTAGTGTGAAGAAAGAGAAAGCCTTATTATTCCATTTGAGTTTAGAATACATTTTAGTTGTTTTGCAGAAACAGCAAACATAATTAGAAACACGTGTTGGCTACATAATTTCTCCAAAATGCAGAGATCCTAGGCACTGCTGAAATTGAATCTTTCATAGGAAGTTTCAAGTGCTTCACTTTAATAAGGAATATAAGAAATTGATGTTAAGCAGTAATTTCTTAGTGGTGACTTTATTTATCTTCTCTGCTTATTTTGTGTGCTTTTTTATCAAAAGATTGTGAAGAGTTCAACCAATATTCAGATTCCATCATCTATTTACATTTAAGACTTGGCTGAATTTTATTCATTTCTGGAGAGTCCCAAAAGAACTTTAAGAGCCTTGAAATTTGAAATGGGAAATATTCCTAGAGTTCTTATTTATATTACATTTCAGTTACAGAAAACTTGTTATGGAATTTCAGATAGTTCCTTGCTGCATTGTTTTGAGCTGACTGTCAGAAAGAATTGAATATAACCTGAAAAAATGGAGAATGCCCAATGCACTTAATGCAGAGTGAGGAGGTGTTGATAAAGTTAGGGCCAGATTTCACTAGTTTTGCTCACATGGATGAGTACCTCATTTATCAGGTGGGCCCTCTCCCATTAAAAATGGTTTTAATTCCCATTTGTATTCTGGCATATTCTCTTTCTTACAAACATCTCTATCCACCTTCGTACCTTGGAGAAACTACTGTGGTCTTAGCTCCAGGGGCTCGTGTGCCTGAGGTCAAGCTGGAAGGATATAAAAGAGGACCCTCAGATAGTGTATAATCTTACATAGTGCTCACTTTTTCTTGGAATTTTCATCAGGAGATTTTGAAGACAGGTCTGCTGGGGAACTGTTGGTAGCAAGTGAATATGAACTTGTAGAGAGAAAAGTTTTTCAGGTGTACAGAACATATTTGAGCATAAGTATGTTCTGTTTTTCTCATGGACTCCTATATTAAATGATTCCTGCTCAGAGACAGAAAATCTAAATTTCCTGCTAGAAAAATATTAAGGATATGTCCTTCCCTTTCATCTTTTCTGCAAAATTTTCCTCCACATTTTTTGTAATAGGACAGAATTATCCAGCACTTTACTTCTTGGGACTTTTCACTGATTGAAGGAAACATATTTGCTTTGGAAGTTGGGTTTGGATTTGGTTTTGCTTAGTTATGTTTTGTTTTGTTTTTCTAGTAGAAAAGCCAGACTTCAAATTGCATAGCAATATAAAAAATTGTAATGAAGTTAGAAAATCACAAGGGTAATTTAAGGGTAACTTAGTCGGGTAACTTAAGGGTAACTTAATACACTAAAATAAACATAACAAATTTTACATTCAAATTTTACTTGAAAAGATTCAAGTAAATCCAGTAATAAGACACATAATTCCATATTTTTACTGTAATTGCATTTATGGGAGTATGGGGAAACAGAAAGCAGAAAGTTGCCAGGCAACCATTTGTTAAAAGACAAATCTTTATCCAACTTTCCAGTAATTCTGCATTTAGATAACGAAAATTTATTCTGGTTTATCCAGATGATCTATCAATGTTGTGTGTGAATTGTGGCCACACAATTTTATGTGTGTTTGAAAATGTATGGGGTCCCAGTACATTATAAAATGAGAAAGAAAATCTGAGAAAAGCAATATGCAGATAAGTACAACTGACGTGGAAAGGGACTGGAAGACTCAACAAGTTAAGAATATTTATCCAACTATATTCCAGACTCCAGATCTGAGATCACCAGTATAATAAAATTACCTCAGTTCTTACAAGGGCATTATGATTAACACAGGACTGAAAAAAAGTCATCCTCAGTTGCCATTTACAAGCCCCCTTGATTTTTTTTCTCACTTTTCCATCTTTTCACTTGCTCTTTTACTTTTAAGTGTAGCAATGTTATTTGTTACACTGAGGAGACCTACATTTCACCTAACCCAGCAATGTGAGAGCTTCCAAGCAATAAAATGGACTATGAGTGCATAAATACCGTTGGTTATTTTATCATTA
Organism: Illadopsis cleaveri; assembly: GCA_013399915.1. Lineage (NCBI taxonomy): Eukaryota > Metazoa > Chordata > Aves > Passeriformes > Timaliidae > Illadopsis > Illadopsis cleaveri. The sequence goes on from VXBB01024394.1 coordinate 852,144, forward strand.
ATGTGGGACAGGCTACCTTGAAAGAATTACATATCTTTATATCAGGGCCATCATCTCTTTTCTGGTTTTATCATCACAATTAATACAATTTTTCTAGAGCAGGATCACACTTTTTTTTCTCTCTTCTTCCACAAACTGATAATTTCTTCCCCTAAAACAGTTCATCTGCCCTCCCAAGAATCTTGGAGAAAACAGTATACAAATCCTGGGACCAGGGTAGCCCAGTGCTGTCTCTGATGGGTCTCCCAATAATGCTGTGGTAATGGGAACTATCTGGTGAGGAAACTTTCCAGGAAGTCTCACTGCCTTTGACATGCTGGTATGTCATCTATGCAGTCTGTGTAGTCCTCAATGCTACATCTTCATGCTGCATAGGACCAACCTTCCTGAAATAGAGCTCTTAGCTCTGAACTGAACTGAGAAATTAGGTGTGAAATCTGTAAGAAGTTTATGGACATAAAGAAGAAGACACAGCCTCCAGGACAAGCAAGTTTATTTCTGTGGAAGCATTCTCAAACACGATGTTGATCTGCAGGGAAAACCTAAGCAGTAAAAAAAATTGTAACTTGACAGGTACAGATCAGAGGAGTGTGGAGACAGCACATTAGTGAGGTATCACACAAATAGGACAATTATATCTATGTGTGAGGCTAAGAAATAAATGGGTTGAGAAAGGGAAATATTTTCTTTCTCACAGATGACCTAGATAGTATTTTGAACTTAAGTGAACAGTATATTTGATCATACAGAATGCCAAAACAAATGTTTGAGACCTGCTTATCTTTAATCTCATGCAAACAAATGAAAGGCAGACTTTCTATTCTTGGAGTCTCAGGGAGCAAAGATTGTCCTTGCTACTATGAAATATTTTGAAATAGATCTTCAAAAAAACAGTTATCAAGAATATATATACTTCCTTTGATATATTGACATGTATTCTGCTTCTTGGCCATAGGATTAGTCCTAGATGGTTTCTTCTGAATATTTTGAAGGTTGAATTATAACTGCCAGGATTTTCTTGGTGCTGTAATAATTTCATTTCTTATTTCAGGAAATCTGCATAATCACTTTTCTTGGCAGGGTCCCATAGAAGTTGCAGATTTGACTTGCTGCCCCCCAAGGCCAGCCATGGACTTTTGTAGACGTGGATCAGCTTACATTTTTTAATTGGATTTAACCTCGTTCTCCTTACTTGTGACCAAAGGAGGGGAAGAAAGATTTTTTAAAGCAGTATCACCCAGGAATAGTATGGCCAGCAGGACCAGGGCAACAATTTGTCCTGCTGCTCTCAGCAATGGTGTGGCCACACCTCAAGTCTCATTCTCAGTTTTGAGCCCCTCACTACAAAGAGGACATTGAGGTGCTGAAGCATGTCCAGAGAAGGGCAACAGAGCTGGGGAAGGGTCTGGAGCACTAATCTGATGAGGAGCAGCTGAGGGAGCTGGGTGTGTTCAGCCTGGAGGAAAGGAGGCTCAGAGTAGAACTTAGTGTTCTCTACAATTACCTGAAAGGAGTTGTGGCCATGAGATCAGTGTCTTCTCCCAGGTAACAAGTGATAAAGCAGAAGGAAATGGCCTCAAGTTGCACTAAGCGGGGTTTAGATTGGATATTGGGAAAAAATTCTTCACTCAAAGTGTGGTCAAATGTTGGAACAGACTGGTCAAGGAAGAGTTTGAGTCACTATCCCTGGAGATATTTTAAAGACCTTTTTGATCTTGGTGTTTGCTGAAGATCTGCACAGGCTTGTAAGGTAATGTGTTCTGTTGCCTGGGGATAATCCAGTTTTAACCTAGCTCCCTTTTTTTTTACAACCCTACTGCCTGTGAAGACACTTTAGGCCTCAGTTTTGCCTGTGCAGGCCAGTGGATTTAGATCAAAACTGGAGCAGTTAAGCAATGTGGAAAAGAGGTTACTTAGAGCCTGAGTTCAAAGTCAAGGCAGAAGTATCATGAAATATTAATACAGACAGAAAGAGAAGAAATGGTGCAGTGTAGGTAGCACTGTAGTTGTAATAGAAACATTTTTTATGTTCTTATATTTATGCTTTGAATTTCTATGTAAATAAGCTTTTTTTTTGTCTGTTTATTTTATTTGGTTGTGCATTTGATTTGTTATGTTACCAAAGTCTGTATAAACTGAATGGCTGCCAATTACAGTTATAAAAAGTTGCAGTAGCATGAAAGTATTAGTGCTTAGGAGATTTCATAACTCTATGTTTGCCTTCCATAGCTATTTTCTGCTGGAAAAATCACAGACACCAGAGTAGCTGAGCTGAAGGAACAGTACACCCTGCTGCATGAGGCTGTGATAAGGTATAATATTCCTTTTTAGACTTTTAGTAGCCAAAGCATTATGTTTTTAAACTATTTTCTGCTCATGCTGAACCCTAACTATCATTTAAGACTTTCTTGCAGTTACAGCTCATAAACAGGAAGCCAGAACATAAGGTTGAAACCCAGTATTATTTAATAGGAACTTTCAAGGTAATTTGGGATACTTAAATACTTATTTGAAACACACCTTTGGTTCTAAAACAAACACAATAATATTGGGAATGGAGGTACAGACTGCAACAGACAATTTGCAAGTTTAAAATGAATATGTATTTGAAGATCCTATAGCCAGAATTGTAATATATGACAAGACTGACCTACTGAGCTGACATAGAGAACAACTGAAGAAGCTAAAGGCTTGTTTCTAAGAAGAAAAATGAAACTGTCACTTCTAAATAGGTGTGAATTTTACCCTCTGAGAATACTGACAGTATTAGACAGGACTGCTAATATATTTTGATTAGAATCTCGAGCTTCAAAGTAAAATGAAATTTGGAAATCAGGTGTAGTAGTTGTGAGCCTGCCCTGCACCACTGCTGCTGGAGGAGAGAGCAGAGATAATGCTCATAGCCTGATGTCAGGCTTGGGGTGGGCGTGTGTGAGTGGAAGGAGAGAGACAGAGAGGGACAAAGGGGGACACAATACTACAGCTGTACCAGGTGAACAGCGTGTCCCAGAACATGGTAGTCCTACTTGACAGTCCAAATTAAGAACTTTATAGCAATTCTGTCATTGAAGCTAAAGCCTAATTTAAGTTCTAAAATTCTAAAGTTCTAAAAGTTCTAAAGTTCTAAAATTTAAGTTTTAATTCTAAAACTAATTCAGGTTATACCTGATATTTGGGTTATGCTGGGATTTGCTGTGCCTCCTGGCAGCCTGAATAGCAACAAATGCAAAGTAATGTAAAGTAATTTGAAAAAGGGTTCTCAAAATACTGAAATAATAGTTTTCTTGAGGATAGCTGAGTCTTCTAGTTTTGTCTTAATAAAATGGGGAGTTGGAATATGGTTCTGGCTCTGTGAAACATCATCTGACTTTATTTCAGATCACTGAGATAGATAGCAAATCTTTCTGAGAAGCAACATTAAAAACAGCACTACTAAACCAGTTCAGGTTCCTAGAAAATATAAGACTTTTCTAACTGCTCAGATCTAAACATATTTTGTGGGTTTGGATTAATTGATTGAGAAGCTTTCTACCACACTGGTGTTCACTGGGCTGAAGCAGAAATCCAGTAGCTGCTAATTAGTTGATTTTTCGCCAGTGTTACTTTGAAAACAGTCTTTCATTGAAAAAACACAAACATATTCCTATGTGTTTTATGTATTTATACAGTATTCTTTTATATGGGATATTCATTTATGTAAAGGTAATCCCTTTGTGTGTGTAGCAAGTGGAATAGGGCCTGAGTGTAAACAGGACTCAGCTGTCCTTTCTGTCACACTTAAAACTACCCTTAACGGAATGTACCAAAAGCTTGAAAATGTTAGATGGTGGATTATATCTCTCATTCTTTCCATCATTCTCACAGGAGTATGAAATGGCCACACTTCTGTAAGAAAGTGGATGAGAGAGCATGATGTCACATTCTGTATTAGATGGAGTTATGTGTCACAGCAGAACACCAATGTGTGAACAAGCACTAATTTCCACGGATAAATTTCTCCTACTGCTAAAAGAGAACAAGGGAAATCAATTACCAAAAATCAATCATGATCTCCAGTATATTTTCAGGACATCAAAAGTGGGGTTTAGACATCAAAAGTAGGATTCAGTTGTCCATTTGTTAACATCAGTAGATATGCTTGTCTTAACAAAGTAACAAGGGTCCCTTAACATTTCATAGAAAGGAATAGGGACCACACACTTTCTTCTTATTCAGACATCTGCAAGGGTCTGGTTTTCTCCATCAGCTGTAAGGACTGTCCTGGTGGTAAGTGCAGTATGTGTGTATATTCTCTTCCTGCAAAGAACCCTTCACAGAATCAATACTGCTTTTTCATTGTTAATTCTTCACCTTAACAGGTGCAGTAAGTTCTGTGGATCAAGAACTTATTTTTTCATGTATTACAGTTGAATTCAATCCCTTTCCTAATTAATCTGTCCTAGTGTTGTTGCAATGCCATGTTAAGACAAATTACACAGGATGAGGTTTTCAAGCTCTTTGTGTTTTATTTCCTTTATTAGCATATAAAAATCTCAAGGAGAAAGCCTTATACATCTTAAGCAGAACAGTTCTCTGTGACAGCTGTGCCAAACTATTGCAACTGATCTCTCTGATATACAATAGAATTTTGTCTAATATGATGAGTGCAATTACGCTGTGTGCAGGTAGCTTCCAAGGCTGTTGCCAGTGCACACAGAGCTGTAAGTGTACAGTGCAGTCCTCTGTATCGTGGCAAATTTATTTCTTGCTCTCAGTTTGGCACCATTTGGCATTCTAAAAGCTGAAAGATATCACCTGGCAGACAGCTTCTTTGATACTTTTCTTCAAAGTCTTAAGTGATTTTGAATTTATGTTTGCTGAGAACAGGCTGTGATCCCATTGTGGTGCTGTCTCACCCATCCACTTTGTAGGAAGGCTGCACCTAAAGTTCAAGTATCTGAGCTTGTATTTGGCCCCTGAAAACCCTTTTAGTTACTCAGTTATGTGGCCTAGTTGTAGATTTTATTTATATTGTCCCAATTTAGGAACCTAATATGAATATTCTGAGAACCCAAACTGGAAGATACTCAGATAATAATGAAGATTCATTAGCAGATTGGGAATCTTATTTTCTTAAGCCTCTGCTAAAATACTAATTATTTCACAAATTCAAAAGCTGCCACATCAGACTGCACAAACTTACTTTTGCAGTCATGTGGATCTGTATGTGTACATTGTGTAGGTGTGCAGTTATTTCTTCATTGTCTTCAATTAAATCAGCATGAAAAAATAATGTTGGCATCTGTAGACGGCAAAATCTGGATTCAACACTCAATTCTTATTTCTGTTTTGGGTTTTTTTAATTATCTTGAAAAAAATCAATACTAAAAATTTTGGGTTTATGAATTCACTTATGTGTTTATGTAACTGTATGTAAGGTGTCTGTTATGAAAGAATTGTGTTTGAAATTATGTGCATTACTACAACCAATTTTATTTTCTCCCACAACTGCATAAATTCTATTAGATTTAAAGAAGACTGAAATATCATATAGAATCCAGTGTCAATAAGTCTGTTTATTTTTCTCTTCATATGTGTGTGTAAACACATGAAATTATTTGTTCATGATGAAGACACACTGTTTTCTGTTGAATTCTGTGGTTTTCTTATTTTCTAGTTTAGAAAAAGGAAGTGGTTATCTAGGGAGAAATGTTACATTAAATCAAAACTTCTGCTGTATTATTTCTACTATGTTTGTGCAGTATAGTCAGTTTTATATTTTGTATTTTATTGTCATTTTGCCATGTCAGCTCTATTCTTTAGTGTGATATGTAATTTTGTTTTTCTGTTTAAGCCATAAATGTCAAATATGAGCCAAAATTTATGTCTACAGTTTCTCAATATGGGAAATTCTAAGTTCCTTTGTTTTTTAAAAAAACTTTTATTGTGCTATATTTTTAATTAGTAAAAGGCAAGTGATAGAGTTCTTTATTCTTCTACATAATTTGTGACTAATTTTAGTATACCATTATATAAAAGTCATAATGTAGTAATATTGAGGGGGCATACACAATGATTTCTATTTTTTATGTGTTGTGCATTGTATATGAATTTTCATACTGTTGTTCCCTTTTAGAGTTTTACATAATAATCGATATATTTTACTGACAGACTTTGGGATGTTTTTCAGCTGACACCACACAGGTTCCTGAGTATATTATGAATACCAGTCTCCAGAAACTGACAGGAGTTAGTTTGTTGTTTGGAGCTAGTCTGGTGATACAAGTCAGATCAAATCATTGATCATTGATCTACAGGCCTTAGAATAAGCTTCCACAGACGTCCATAAATGTATTTTCAGCTTGTGTATCATTACATGAGTTATTTCAGGTCTTGCTAGCACTATGGCAGTAGCTAGATGTAACTCACCACTGGGTAGGTGTCCCGGTGTTTATTAAGAACTTAAAATTGTCATATAGGCCAAACTGGGCCTTGTCCTGGTGAATACTTCACTGCTATAGGTCTCCACACTGAATCAGATCTAGCCTTTGGAACTTCTTAGGATGTAAATGAATTCCCTGTCTCTTCATTTTTGTCTAAGAAGTGTTAGACAAATAAATTAGACTACCAGTCTGTCATCCAGTTAAAATTGGATGAGATGAATCTCACTCCAACTGTAGAAAAACCCCCCTGATTACACTGCTCTCATGGCATCATAGGATGATTTGGGGTAGAACAGAACTCAGGAGGTCCAACCTCCTGCCCAAGGCAGTGTCAACTAGGAGGTCAGACAAGATTATTCAGATCTGAATTCCATCTCATCTTGAAAACCTTGAATTAGATATTACAGGTATGTAAAGAAGCATAAATACAAAGCTTGTGCTTCACACTGACTAGTTCTAAATTATTCTATTCAACGCAGTTTACAGGAATCTGAGACCCAGCTGTTGCAGGAAGCTGAACGTCTTGGTGCAGAACTGGAACAACAAAGTGAACTGGAAAAAGCAGAACAGCTCCCAGAAGAAGCTTCCAGTGAAGCTTCCCAAATAAGGCAACAACTTCTTAGCAGCCGAAGTGAATACAATGCTGCTAAAGGAAGAGTGTATGAAAATCGGTTGAAGATAGAATGGTAGGTGAAAGTGGCCAAATGCTGCTAATTTTGTCATAGATAATCCAAAAAGATGATAAATAGAATAAAAATCAGTCTCCTTTGCATTTTACATGGACACATTTCCTGATGGCTGTTGTCAAACGAATTGCCACAAACTTTCCCCAGTTACAGCAATATGTCAGTGATAAATAAATTTACCGTGGTGAGATTTGTAGAGAGTTTTAAATTTAGAACGTGATGGGGTCCTTTAAAATGCTGTTTAAAATATATTCCATTGCATGAATAGTGTTTAAGAAGGGAAAATTGACATGAACAATTCTAGTCTAGGACACCATCAGTGCAAATGTTTAAAGTGTCTCAGAGACCTGTTGGCTTGGATTTTATGGAACAATGTCATAAATAGACTCAATGCTATTTTTAACACCAGTAGCATGGTGTATTCAAGTTTTTCTATTCAGGTATTCAAAGGGGAAGAAGTACTTGTATATTCTACTGTCAGAAAAATGATAAATTTGCTGTGAAAGGAGTAAAATCTTAACATTTCTATATAAGGACAACAGTTCAGAATTAGCTTGGTATTGTATACATTTCAATTATCTGCATACTTTATAGTAAAATTACAATCAGAAGTATTGCATTTGTAAAAATATGTACCTAGGCAGATGAAATCAGACATTTATTTTGTGGGGGACTTGCTATTTTTACCCATCTTCAATCCAGCTGTAGTGTCATTGGTGTGTATATAACCACAAACACACAATGTCAGCATCTCAGCATTGAAGGTTATTATTTTGTAAGGAAATCAGGAACACTGTACACACTGCATGGAGCAGGTTTTTCTGGGAATCCTGTCTTGATTTTTTTTGGTTTTTTTGGAGCCAAGTGTTTGCTCTAAGAGAAAAAGAAACTTGAGAATCAAGCAAACTGGGAGTGGGAAAGAAACATGGAAAGCATCTGGAAAAAATTATTTGCTATGAGATAACTAAGAAACATGAAAATTCCTGAAATAATTATTAAATACAGAATATACTGCAATTTCCAAGCAGTCCAGAAATGAGGTCTTCAAAAGTATCATGCTTTTTAACCATTTGTCCTCATATCTTTTGAACATTTTTCACTGATTTTGCATCAATTTCCAAAAAAATTATGAGGATTTATACGTTAGAGAATATTTTCTCATTCTCTATTTTCTACCTCCAGTCGAAATGAGAACTCTATTTTATACAAAATGCAGTGTAGGTATTATTTCAATTACCCTTGCACACTTACTGGATTAATTTTTGTATATGAACTGAATATCTTGCAGATTAAAATAACTTTTTGGGTCAGTCATGCTGTAAAAAAATGTTCCTTCACTGTAGAAACTGATGTCTTATGTCTTGCCCGGGATCAAACCCAGCTGTACAGTCTGACCAGAGGTCTGTGAGGTGCATTATCTAATGGAGACCAAAAGTGCAGCCCCAGCCACTTGTGATGTGGGCATTTCATGAGCCAAATACAGTTCTCTGTGTTTGGGAATCCTCAGTTGACCCCAATTCCTTTGAACTCCTCCTGTCTTCTCCAGAACAAACTTCTGATATTGCAACACGCTGGGCGAAGCGTTCACAGATTAACTACGTAAGAGCTGCCACCTCCTTGCTTTTTTAACCTGACTCCTGCAGCTTCATTTAGTGCCCTGTAGTTCTTGTATTGGATGAGACAATAAGCATCTGATTCACTGCTGCAGAATGGTTTGATAGATCTCTTTTGTACAACCCTTCCCCACTTTAATTTGCCAGTTTTTCGAACTCAGGAGCTACTGGTTATTTAATTGTTCCTTGTTTGGAATCTGTTTCATGCCTGATGGTAGCATTGGGTCTTATGCATGTTGTGGGTGTGGAGTGAGAGGAATGTGCCTTGGTTATATGTGGATTTGCTTAATGGGAGAGAAATTCCAGAAATATTAAAGAAATTATACTGATTTTGAGTTGGACTAGTCTAGAGTGAAGAGGGCTAGCACAATATGTGTGAAGAATGGGTGAGTGAATGTAGTGGAGAAATGAGAAATGGACTGTGAAGAAAACCAGATGATGGGTGTAAATACATGTTTGTCATGAAGGGATAAGTTCTGTGCCTGTGAAAGACAGTGAAAATGAATGTCCAGAATACAGTTGTGAGTAGCAGATGATCTAATAGTGACACTGATGTAAAATGAAGATCTATATGCTTGCTGGTTTTATCCAAAGAGGAATATCCATGTTTTCTGAAATATCTGTGTGCATGGACAATGTCACAGACAGAGGGGAGGGAAGCTGCATCAAAGGTATTAGTTTGCTGTTAGGTCGCTGCTCAGTTTCCTTCTTTTCTCAGGATAAAAAGTCATAGTCCAACCTCTCTTGGCCCTTGATCTCTCTGGAACACAGTTTCCCTTGTTGTCCAACTGTGTTAACACAGTTCCAGCTGTGCTTGGCGCTTACAAGTAATTTTCTCTTTGGGAATTATGACTAATGGCTGTTCAGCCTAAAAACACGTTGTTTATTTACTTTTGTATGTATAGTAGGCAGGGAACATGGAGAAGAAAAGGTTTTGAAGGGCTTATCTGTGTCTCTTATCTACTGATTTATCCTTTTTTTAGAATGTCTACTCAGACCTTGTGCTGAGCTGGAAGTGAGAAACCTGATCTTGTTTCCCTGGTTCTCCAGATCTCTATTCCCCGTTTCTGTCAACCTTCCTTTCTCTGAAACATCCCTCTTATCTCTGAATCCTTTGTTTCCTGCCTTAATTCACTTTCTCTGATATCTAAGAGTACTTGGCACCTTTTTTGCACTCAGATTCAAATCTGACAACAAGGACGTTTCACTGTGACATACAGATATGCCATAACATTAGCAAAAGTCTCAAGGTCTCTTAATATTCCATACTCTCCTATCCCTTTTTAATTTCCTATTTGCTTGCCTCTGGAAACAATTTTTTCCAGGCCTTCTTAACATCTGAAGATGATTTTTCATCTTCTGTTTTAGTTCTCTATTGTTGAAATGAATAGTCAACATTCCCAGAATAAACTAAATGGCTTTCAGCATTGAAGTATCATCAGGTTTTCAGGAATTTTGTGACTTTTTTCATTGTTTGAATAGGTACATGAGGTATTCAGTGTATTTCTTGACACAGTTCAGCTGTCAGGGAAGTCACCCTGAGGATGACTGCATGGATGGGGTGTGTTCCCACTGTAGGTATGTGCCTCCTCTGCCAGTTTGTGGCCTGTTCTGCCATATGGATGTACTGGCCTCATTGCTGGTGTGTCTGCCTGAGAGCTCAGAGGGAGAGCAAGGCTTGGAAGGATTTTACTGAGTTTAATAAAGCTTGAGCCACCATCCCAAAGTCAGAGCTGACTCTGGCAGTATTCTTCCTCTCAAAAACTACTTGGCAAGGGTAAGAAAGTAAAAGGAAAAAGAGTCATCTCCACTCAGTTCTGCTAAAATTGCTTTCAGAGCCATGAAATTTCTTCATATAATTGATAAGAAGCCTTGGTAAGTAAGAATATAGACCAAAAAATAAAATTAGCAGAACAAGAAGGAAAGGATCAGTGTGATCAGAAGGATTTGTTCTGGCTCAAAGACATTTCACTTTAATGTTCATATGAGACTTGGAGCTCTGGTTTATGAGACAAAATTAAGAAGAGCTGCTTTTCTTTATTACATAATGGTATGAACAGTAATTTATTGTTGAGGAATAATAAATATTAAATATAAATCTATCATCTAAACAATTCATTTGAAAGTAAACAATTTATTTGTACTAAATTCATCTATAACAAGAGTTTGTGAGATTAGAGGTGCCTGATGCTTGAAAAAAATTTTATTTGAAAGCCTAGGTCCAGTCTCCAGCTCTCACAGTGATTTGTTCAGGTAACAAGATAGATCCTTACTGAAGTAATCTGTGCAACTGCATGCAAATCAGGATTGCAAAACTGAATTTGTCCTCGTAGAAGCATTGCAAATAAGGAAAACTATTTCAACACTTGTAATGATTTCTGTTTCAGTCACTCAATCATTAAAAAATGGAAAGTAAAGCTGTTGTCCATAGCATTTCTACTAAAGAATTACAGGCCATAAGTAAAATAATTAGCATCACAGCAGAAGTTGTTATCAGCTGGTCTTGTGACTGCATTCTCTGGTACCAACAAACTAATTACAGCTCAGAGCCTTAGAGGAAGCTCATGCTGGCAGCTTGTCGGCTGTGATAACATCTACCTGTGGTCACTAGATCTTAGTTGTGAGGTGCTGAACACCTCCCATGGATTTCCAAGCAATCCCAGCTCTGAGAGAGAGTAGCTGAAGGAGTTCTTATATGATGGGACTTCTAATGATAATAGTGTTGTGGTTGTTTTGTGAGCTGAGGAAGTGAAATGCACTTCTGTTGACAAGTACCACTACATTTCTTAATCTCTCCGTCTTAATTTTTTTATTTCTGTGTCAGCTTGCAGCTGTAAATGTCTCTCAGGGAAAAATCTGGAATGTATTTTTATTAATGGCCTAGTTTTCCAACTGCCTTTTTTTAACTCATTAGAACTGCATCTATGACAGCTTTTCATGTACAGTACTGTTATTAGGCTTCACGAAAATAAGACGAGCAATGTTAGAAACATTTGCACACTTTAATGCTTGAACTTAAGAGTTTTATCTTCTTTCCATTGTGTGTATTGTTAGAGGTATACTAGTGATAATAATAAAATCCACATGATGTTGAAAAATATATCCATCAGGGAAGGGCTATAAAATAATGGGAAATTTAAATGCCTAATGCCAGGTGCAGCTATTTTGTTTGTTGTCATTGATGTCTAAGTAAAACAGTAATGAGGTTGATATCCATATAACACAGATTAAAAGATTCACATGTTAAATGGAAAGACCAAAATTTCTCTGCTTATCTTACATTAAGCGTCTGTGTTCATCCACTAAATCAGAGATTAAACTTAAATTCTTTGAAGAATCTTATTTGATTTCTAAATGTGTGTTAATCATCCTGCCTCCCCTTTGGAGTCCACAGAGGAGGATAACATATGTTATCTTCAACTGGTAATTTATATCATCCCAAAACAGTCACCTGGAATGTGAGATGACCTGCCCTTTGGGGGTCCCAGTTTTCATCCCTGATAGTAAGGAAGCCCAGGATGTTATCATAGGGCTGCCTGACTTCTGGCTATGAGTTCCTGGATGGAACTCATTGCTCAAAAGAGAGAGATTTAACTTCTTTCTTTTTACCCATTTTTTGTTTTCACACTTCCACTGGTTTCTGTGTGGAAGTGGTTGGTCTGCCAGCTATTTAGGTAACTTGGTCCTTGTCGTTCACTGTTGCCATTGTTCATGTCATAGAAAATGAAGTGTTCAAATCATTTTACTTTTGCTGGATGGAAAAGTCTTTGTTGTGAAACTGGAATGGTTCCACAGGAATCTGTCCTCATGAGTGAGGAATGTGACAAAATGAAAGCAGTGTCAATTTTGCTCTCCTTCCTGATCTTTGGTATTGCTCTTTTGATCGTCCAGCGTGATATGAAAGAGGGCACAGCATGGTCTAACCATAGCCCTGCAGTACCTCTTTAATCATTTTGCACAGGACTCATTTAATAATATTTCATGGCAGTCAAACAGTTATGGGTATTTGTGCAAAGTAGACATTCATTATCCTTAGTGTGATTATGCCAGTCCCAAGAAGTTCAATTAGGAGTACTGCCAAACTGGGTTTGGAATATGATTTTGGAAATTTGGAAATTTTTTTTTAATTAATTCTATCAGTTTTGGGGGAAGATTGATTTAAATTCAACTTTTTTTTTTAAGATTTTGTTTTGCAAACTCATTCACACTGTATTCAAATGCTGGCATTCAAATTAGATTTTAGTCTTTGCCAGTCCATGTAGAGGCATACTTGTAGTCTGCCCATACAAATATCATACATGATGTATATCAACAACATCTACTCTGTGTTTATTTTCTCTTCGCTCTTCATCTGAGGCAGAGCTTCTTATTCATGGGAGAGGTGTTGTTTTGTTTTGTTCTGTTTGTATTGCAACACCACCAACCCAGTTCTCTTTTTCACTATTTCCTTTCCTTAACTAGAAATATGTTGCCTGAGACTTCCAGGTATATGCTTCACTCCTTTTGTTGGAGGACTCAAATATAAGAAAGAGTTTATTGAGAGTGGGGGTGGTGGAGTGGAGGAGGGAATCTTAAATCAGCACTGCTAAAGGGTTGAGCATAAGGTCCTAGGGATGGTCCTCCATGAGTTTGGCTGCTGGGAGACTGATCTGTGTTCCCATGCCCACACTCTTTTTGAAACCTGAACCACCACCACCATGCAAAGTCTTGCACTGCTGCTGGAAGGTTTCAGAAAAAAAAGAAAAAAAAAAAAA
>VXBB01024397.1:0-46165 GCA_013399915.1 Illadopsis cleaveri
TTTTTTTCCTCTCTCCAATATAAGAAGTCCCTGATTAGGATTTTTTTCCTACTTACCTTTTCTGGAAGGAGAAAAAAAATCATTGAGAAACACTTCTCATTAACTGAACAGAATAAATGGAAAATGGTGTGTTAATGATTTGCTGGAATTGATTCTTAAGTACTACCAGAGGTAAACTGCAAGTTATTCATCCTCATAGAAAATTAGAAGTCTTTTGCCTTGGACTGCTTCTAGGACATGAAAATACTGAGTGTAGTACTAATCCCAGCTCAAGAAGCAGGAGCTGTATATTCACTACTCACACCTATTCACAGACAAATAATCCAAGAGTATCTGAGATCAGGATTCATCAGTTTAGATTATATTGGAAAATGTTTCTATCATAAGATTTTTTTGTTGCTTTTTTTAAGCAATCAAGACAAATCTTGTAGACTAAAATTTGGGGTTTTATGATACCTGATATAGTACTTGACTCATCTTGTTGGTTTTCCTTCTTTTTGCTGGAATCTGGGTTACTTTGTATCCCATTTTGTTTGTGGAAGTGCAAGTGTAACACACTTGACTTAAATATAGCAACTTTTGGCCTAAATGTCCATTTGTGTTAGGTTTCATTTTAAGGAAGCTGTGTCATAGTGGGTTTAAACAGTTAAAGATAATTAAAGCCATTAGAAAAAATCCACTTTGAACACATATTTATTTAGAAAGAGTCCTGTATTACTTGACACTGATGAGAATCTTAAGCATCAGTGCTTAAATCAGTGTACAGAAGGCTGGATGTGGGGTTTGCATGTCTGGCTTTTGTTTTTTGAGAAATTATTTGGAAAGAAATTATTAGGTTAAAAATTCTTCCCTTTAATATTTACATTCCAAGAAGTAGTTCATGTGCTTATTTTAATCTCTCCCTACCTGAAAGAATCAATTCTATGAATAGGATTTGAATGTTCTAACTTTTTAAATTCCAAAAATTCTGTCTTTCTTGTATAATTTCCAATTTACAGATATTTCTCCAGCTATTAAAATGTGACACTTTTTTGATAATACCTTAATTACTTGAAATTCTCATCAGATGAAAGAGAGAATTTATTGCTTTCTAGTGTTTTAGCTTGGCAAGTGTTACTAGCCAGACCTGATTCTTGGCTTAAGTATACTTGTCTTTTAAAATATGATAGGCCAATTTTTTTAAAAATTGTATTAATACAGATTGATCAACTTCACTTCTAGCAGGTGGTTGTTATCATTTAAAATAAGCTGTTTCAACAGACCTCCTTAATTTAGTTCAGCAAGTAAAACTTAGTTTCTAGGTGAAAAAGGTGTTCATATTTAAAGGTTTCTATTTCAGCTGTTTTTATTAAAAAGAAAAAAAAGTTTTGAAGTTGTAATCTAACTGTACTTCAGGTGTAATATTTAAATAGGTAAAAGTAGGAGTAATAATGATTTTGCAGTGTTCTAGTTTCAATGTGGAAACTTCATCATCCACTCATCTGTTCATCTTCTTTTTATCAATGGGTCACGAATTGCAGGTTGTGGAAGACATAGAAAGACTTGCAAAAATACCATTGAACAACCAAGTAGGGAAATACTAATTTTATGAGAATTGTTCTGAAGATTGTGGTTATTAAAAGTTTTGAGAAGGGAGATGCATTTAGAATCAGTGTTCTAAGAGCTGTTTAGAAATTGAGAGGATTTGTGGCTATCATAACCAGCAATCTGGTTACTTTCTGGTTTCATTTATTTATTGGTCCCTAGTATTTCAAAGTAAATTAAAAAAGAACAAAGAGACAGAAGAAACTTTCAAGAATTCTGCTTGTCTTGCTTAAAGACACCCTGATATTTACAATATTTTTCTAGAGAGACAATAATTTGTGAGAAAAAAAAATTAAACCCTTAAAATATGGAGGAACTTTCATCATTGATGTTCAGTTGATTGGCACTTTCTGGAAAACAGAAACGTGTATCTATAGTTCTATCTGAACTATGGGAAAACAGGAAACTTGACTAATGGGTGTTAATTAGCCTGGTGATTCCCATGCCCTTAGTTCTGAAGGATTGTAGTTCAGTAAGATTTAAATGGGTGGGTCAACAACAGGAGTTGTTGACACAACTTCTTGGTATTCTCTGGCACACTAAATGTTGTGTGACATTGAAAAGAGACTGAACTGAATTCCAGGTGGTTAAATGTAGTTTTAGTGGTGTGTTGTTATAGGCTCCTTGTATACCAAGCAAGTAAGAAGGAACCTAAAAGTTGCCAGGTGTGTGGGACCTTCGGAAATTTTTTACAGCATCCCCTTTGAGTCAAAAGCTGTACTTTGAATGTGCTTTGCTGCTTTCTTTTTAAGTTCAACTGAGCTGGGATAAAGAATTAATGGTATTGAGCTTTCAGTTGGTTTGACAAGGGGCGTGGCTGGCATCCAAAACAGAAGAGAAAACCACTAGTGTGCCAGTGCCAATAAAATATGTGTAGCAGGTAATCCAATGATCTTGCCTGGAATGTGGTGGGTATAGTTCTTGCTGTGTTTTTCTCACGTTATTGCTAAGTAGAAAAACATTTTCTCTCTTCAAGGGGTTCTTGGTGAAAATGGAATCACAGCACAATGGATGAATGGGAAGCATCATAGAAGCAGCTCCTCTGGCAGGGCTGCCCATGGTGAACACTACACACACATCTCTGTTTTTTGTCCTGTTAAGATCTTAATCAGACTGTCTCTGATTTCAGTACATATTGAAGGATACAAAAAAGCTTTGCAAAAATTGTGATCAGACAATTTTCTTTTGTTTTTTCAGCAGTATGAGGTGTGCAGTTCTAGACAGAAAAAAAAGGCATCCTATAAAACCTCCTCTGACTTTCATTACTTCTCTGACATGTTTTTCAGTGTTACTCTGAACTCTCTAGAGTAATGCAGATTTATAAAAGCTGTGATCTAAGATTTACAGTGAGCAATTCACAGCTTGCTTGCAGAACAGTGAAGACACTGAATTTGGCATTTTCAGTGACATTGGTTTATGATACTACACATTAATAAAAATCTAAACTTCACTACTGGGATGTCCAGAATCATCACCACCGTTTTGAGTTGCCCTGTTCATGTGCCAACCACATCTTTTGTTGTAGAAGCCCACAGTTGCTTGTACCTTGTGGTTTCCCTAAATCTTTCTCCCAAGTGTTAATCTTCTGATTACCAGTCTGTTTGGGCAGGCTGGTTTTCCTTTGCTGTGCCACTTTTCCACTTCTTTGTCAATAATTGCTGACAACCCCCATTTCCTACTCTAGACTGTTGAAGTTCCGTCCCAAAATAAGACAATTATTAAATGGCAGGCAAAATTTGACATTCAGTAGTGAGTTTGCAATCTGATACAATTCACTTAGTTCATCTCTGATATTTAACAGAATAAAGTCTGTTGTGCTTGTGGCTATCAATAAAGACTAATATGTGTCACAGTAGGAAATGTTTCTTCTAACTGTAAATAAAAGTGAATGCATCTGATGATTTTTGTAGGCATCTGTTGAAGGCAGGGCCGACCCTCCTGGGACTCAAAAAGCAGCCCTTGGGGTCATAGAGCTCACATGACCTAGTTTATTCTTCATTAAAACAGATGGTATCTATCTGAGCAAGGCACACTTGGTTTTAAGAAAGAGCTGGGGATTAAAAGGATGGGAAGCTGAAACAGCTGGGTCTAATTAATGGGAGCAAATAAAGAGGCAATTTAAGCATTAAATTAGTCATCTACATCAATAGCAAAACAGTCACTACATGACTACTCACTCAATTGTTTTAGCTGATCAAAAGTTGCAGGATTGGTTTACCTAGCATCAAAAGTATCTGAAATTGCATCAGAAATGTTCCCACATTCTTTATTCTTTTCTGCCAGGCTTCAAAGAGAACAAAACCCTGGAAACTGGCTGTGGTGTTTTTGCATGTATTAGGGAATCCAGCTTGTTTTGTAAGATTGAAAATACCCTACTTGTGTGTGATACATAGGCCAAGTTGGTCCTCTGCAGATTTTGGCTCATCCCTTTGTGTTTAACATGAGAAGGTTACCTAATGGAGAAGGTGGATGGCATTTCTTCAAGCTCTGCAACCACATAAAATTTGCAATAGAACCCAAGAATTTTATTGTTTCTGTTGTAAACAGATTATACTGGATTAGAGGTTAGCATTTTGCATATTCTATTCTGTTTGCCCATATAGTCCTGAAAATCTTGATTTGTGTTGCAAACAGCACAGGCGCTCTTCTTGCTGTTGTTACTGGTGGCCAGAGACCTTCACTTCATTTATTATATGCCTTAGCAGGGAGAAGGGGCCTGTGCAAATAAACTACAAATCTGCCTTCAGACTTTGTAAGAACAGCTGTTTTCTCGAGGTATGATCTTCTTGTATAGGTGCGTTGTTTTGCTCTGAAACTCTGGTAACATGTGCTATAATAGATAGGGATATGTATGTGGGGAGTGTATGAAGCCATTTCTCTTCCTTCAGCAGGATAGTACTTGGTAGATTCAAGGACTGATCTAGAATGGTATGATATCCCTGAAGTTCTCTTGGTTTGAACCAAATATGAAATAAATGTGAGTAGACTAAAGTGCAAATCTGTAAACACTATTTCCCTTCATTCTTACAGACAAGTACAGGATATTTCCATTTTAAGGTAATCATAAGGAATGTTTACTTATCTGTCACAAAAGATCAACTTCAGTTGGTTCACACAGCTGAGCTCTGTGGTGATCAGGGGAAAAAGTTGGACAGTTCTTTCATAGGTGTTAACATAAATGGTGCTATGAGTTAGGTGTCTCCTCACCTGGAGTGGTGCTTTGATGGAAGACTAGTAACACTGCCTTATTTGCCTCCAAAAACCGTCCCACAAATTCATGGAGCTGGGCCTTCATCTTGCACAGTGCCAGTTACTGCTTCAGGTTTTTAGTTTTCTTTTTATGAATCTGAAGGGTAGAATTTCCATCTAGTCACAACACAATAACCTGTCAACCTGTTCTTATAAAACAGATTTTCTTGACTGTGCTAAACAACCACGATAACGTCTTGTTGCAGCCTCCCACCTTGACTGTCATCCCGTTTCTCCCTCCTCCCTATCAATTGCAAGGAAGAACATTTTAAAAGTACTAGCAAAAATGGCTAAAAGTATGAGGTTTGAAGAGTATTTTGAATTACAGTAGTTTCTGTATGCAGCCTTTATCTGATTATTTGAAGACTGGCTAGGCATAAAACAGAACAAAAAGAAAAAAAAGCATTGCAGTTAGTCCCATGGAAGAGTGGTTGTTGTGTGGGTACTGCCAGCTAATGCAGGCCTAATGGATTTTCTGAGAAGACTTGATGGGCAGAAAATACATATTATGAGAAGAGATGTCTGAAAAAACCCCCAAGTGTTAGAGGGCTTCTCGGTCTGTATTGTCTTGATTTTCATAGTTGCTTGCAACTGTGCTGAAGATGTTTGAAAATAGACTGCCTGGGATCGGTTCAACAATAAAACTGGTTTGGGAGGTTCTCTGTTCTCGCCTGTCTGTGTGGTCGTCTGGTTTTCCCAGAGGCTTTGTAGATTAGGGCTTTGCCACTATTCTGGAACAGCCTGCCAGGCTTTGCTGTTCCTGGCAGAGATGTTTTTAAGGAGGAAGTGTTTCCAAAGTTAGAACTATTGCTAAATAAGTCCCTGACAGGTTCTTCTTTGCAAATAGATGGAACTTGTGATTTCTATTATTTTTGCTGTTATTTCTGACCAGTGGTTTATAAAGATAAACTGATAGCATAAGGAAAAGTAAAGCATTCTGAAATAAAAATTTCTTAAACAAGTAGAACAAGTCTTGAAACATGTAATCACTAGGGATTTAGGAACAATTAGATATGTGTTCGCTTTTGACTTTCCTGTTGGATATGTCTGTGGAAGCACTTCGTTCATACAAGTATCAAAATGCATGTAAAAACCACATTTGCTTATGGGGTTAGTATTGTTAATTTCCCTGAGTCCACATTTGAAAGTCTCAAAAATGAAAGATGGTTTCTAGTTTCAGTGTGCCATATGACAGTCACTGTTCTTTGCAGTGTTTTTACTCTGAATTTAAATTTCATCTCCTAGTTCAGAAATAACCCAAGTTAATTTTTTTTGTCTGTGCATGCAGTGCAAGTAATCAGCATTTAAAGTATCTCGAATAGATGTCTCTGCTTGGAAGCTTTTGGGCCTTTTTTGTGTGTGTTTGTTTGTTGGGGTTTTTTATGTTATTTGTTTGGGGTTTTTTACTGCAGAAGCCCATCCCTGAGCAAATAAAGTTGTTTGCAGGTATAGTCATGTAATGTGACTATGCTCTTAAAGGATTTCATTGCACGATAAATTTTCCAGGGTAACCTGATGGTTTACTTTACTATAACAGCTGGCTTTCTCTGAGATCTGTGTACAGTTTTCATGGTTAAGGAACTGTAACTGGGGACAGGTGGGAATGTAAAACGTCTTTGATAGAATCTTTTGTACTTGGACAATGGTAATCCTTGATGTGTTTGTGTAGTGAGAACTTTTATCTTGAAAACTGGCTTTGAAAACTGTATTGGTAGTAGAGCTGCAAATTCCATTAAACTGGATTGCTGGAGTGAGTAGTTCTTAGATTGTAAGATGAGTATTTTGTTTTTTAGTAAATGCTGTGTCTTAAATAACATGTTAAGCGACTGGAAAGAAAAACTGTTAAATAACATGATTTTTTTTAGCTGAGAATACACATACAGAAAAGAAGTATTTCCAACGTGAGTTGAAGCTACCAGAGGCAAAAATTCCCTTGTTTTTTTTGATCTCCTCAGTAATGCAATTTTAGAAGTTCATTTGTTAGTTTCTTGCTCCTACCTATCTTTCAAAAAGGTATTTCCTTTCGTGTACAAACTCCTTTCCCTGTACCTGTTGCACATCTTAGGAAATTGTCTTTGCTATAAATTGATCATAACTGATCAACACAATCTGAAATCAGGTAACAGAGCAGTTAATAACTCTGTAACAGGTCTGTGTGCTGCCTTTCCTTGGATATGTGCAAAGAAGAGGATGATCGTGAGCTGAAGTATAAGCTTTCTACTTTCCTGGAGAGAGTGGCCTTTCACAAGTTGGGTGCTTGGTTTGAATGCCTGGTGTCCTTTACAGTGGCACATATTTCTGTCTGAGAATGGGATTAAAAATACCTGGTCTACTGTTGTAATGGAACCTGCATGGCTTTGTTTAATGAGCAGAAAAACAATAAGCAACCACCCAATAAGCTGAATTCGTCTTCTAATGTGTAACACTGTGCTGCACAACAAATAGCAAGCAGGCTAAATGTACCAGTTTTCACTTTGAATTCAAGCAAAAAGAGATACTTAGTTCAGTTATATATGATTATCTTGAGTGCAGTGCACTTAAAAGGAATTTTTATGACTATTGAATAGAGAAATGCCTAGTGCATTATTTAAAAGTCAATATGTTTTTATTTTACTTCATTTTTTGGAGTGATTTGGCAAAGGAATACCTGAACTATAAAAAAAGGGTGCCAGACAGCTGCTGTTTCCAAGTGATATAACACTGTGCACTATAAGCAGATTTTTTAAAATGTATTAATTTTTAGAAGGATTAGCAAAATTTATGTATTTTTTCCCATCGGTTTCTTATCCTACTGAGTCGCTTCGCCTCTCTGTGCACATTTAAGTTTGTAATCTTACACCTGAATAATTGGAGTTCCTGTAGGTCTTAATTTAGCAAATTATCTTTGTTCTTTTTCCCTTTTTATGGTAAGTTGATGTTTCTGCTCCAACTTTGCAGGCACGGGTACCTTTGGACGCGTTCATCTGGTGAAGGACAAAATGGCCAAGCGTTACTTTGCACTGAAAGTAATGAGCATTCCTGATGTCATTCGACTGAAGCAAGAGCAGCATGTGCACAATGAAAAGTCTGTCTTGAAAGAAGTCAACCACCCTTTTTTGATCAGATTGTAAGTGCTGTATTTTTTTAATTCATTTCACTCATACAGAAAGTGCAGTTAAAGTACTCCAGAGTCTCATTGCAAGTTCTAATGTACTTAACCAATGTGGAGCATTTAATATCTCGTATGTAATCTAGATTAAAATAGATTTGGGAATGAAGTATGTACTTTAAAAGAGTCAAGAATTTTAAATAATGAGACATAATTTAAACATTCAAACAATAATTTATTATAAAGTGTTTTCTCTTTCTTATTTTTCACACTGCAGAAGAGACATTTTGTGAAGTGAGGGGAAAATGCTAATGAAAATTGTTAGGATTGGCCTGTCAAAATGACTTCTAGAACAATTCTTGATGTTAGAATGGTGATGAAAGTATTTCTACATGTATGTGCTATAGATATTGGTAAATAGCTAAAGCTATTCCTAGACTATAATATCTAGTTTTTACAAACTTAAGTGAACTACACTTTTGCAAACTTAATTTTTAAAGAGTTTAAATAACTGCAGCACTTCTTGGACTTTGGTATTCCTGTATTTGTTAAGTGATGGAACCTATTGAGAAACATGATTTAAACACAGTCCGTAAAGAATACTTTTTTTTTTAAAGTGGCATTTAGCTAACTCTAATGATCCCAATGGTCCCATTGTTAAAGAGAGAAGTTATCATACTCTTCTGTTCACAGCACCACAGTGCTTCTTGTGTGTCTTGAGTCCATATCTGTTAATGTGATAACTAAACCTCTGGTAATTGCAGGGTAATTTTCCATTTATATTTCCTCATGCATAGATATATGGCTGGCTATTAACCAAGATTTGTTTCCATTTACCTGCCTTAATCAGTTTTACATCAAATTAGACAAAATTAGCCTTAGTTAATCTGGCTGTGGAGAGTGCAGCTTCCTGCCATGGTTAAGCAAGTGTCAGAGGGAAAAGAGGGCGGCAACAGTGTGATAGTCATTCAGAAGATGGAATGAGCCCTGCAGGAGGAGGCTTTTTCCTTGGTGTGGTGTTGGCTTTTTCCAGCATCATGATGCTATTAGTTTCCACCTAGTGTTCAGCAATCCTGTGTGTGGCATGGTATCAGTAAGACAAGTTCTAGAATATGTAAAGATTGAGATTCATGGAAGAAAGCAAGATGGAGAGGCTGAGTACATCTGGTTAGACTGGTTGAAGTATGGAGGGAATTAGGGGAACAGGATTTTGTATAAATATCTGTGTACATCTGGAAATTCTTTACAAGAAAAGCCTACCAAAACCAACAAGCAAACTCCCAAACAAACCCCATGTCAGTAGATCTGTGTGTCAGAAATAGCGAGAGTAGAGAAATTTGGGTGAGATGTCAGAGACAGGAATGGGAGGATTCATGTTGATACAGAAGTGATCAAAAGTCCAAACAGGGGAGTTTTCCTGGATTTCATTCACACCTTATTTACAAAATATCAGATTTTTCAGGCTGCCAAAGGATACAATGCAAATATTTTACTTTGTATGCAAGGCAAACATTCTTGGTGTCTTCCAGAGCTCTGCCTTTTCTGTTGAAATGTCCAGTGAGAGGCTGCATCAGCTATGCTCATGTAATTGTCCATGTGATGCCTTTTTCCCTTGGCAGAGGAGACTCCAAGCAACGTAGCTGAAGTGAGGTTGTTATACCTTAGGTCACAGCAATATTTATATGCTTGAGATTAAACAGGCTTTTGTGGATGATTATCACTAGACTGTATGACAAATAACACATCCTGCAGCTTTTGGAGGCACAAAAAGGTTTTTTCTTGCCCAATATATGTGTGGGTTGTTTTCTGTTAATTGTTTTACTGTAAGTGTTTAACAAAAATGGGAAAAAAATATATAGTTCAGCTTTAATGTCTTTAAAGTGTGTTATCTATATAGTCTGGTTCTTTATGTTTTCAGTTAACTTCACCATCTTTAACACTGATATTATTTTCCTTTGGTTGCAAGACAGGGAATAGGTGTCAATGCAGCATAATATTTCAGGATTTTATCATGAAAAATTATAAAGTAATGCGGCACATAATTGATTTCTGGTGTTCAGAAATTCCATATATCTTCCTATATGTAAAGAGGTTTTTTTTTTCCTTTTCTTGTTACTTTTGAGAAATACCTCTTCTAAATATAGGGAGGTACTGTTTTTCTGTAGATGCTGGAATTATTAATCTACATATTTTTTTCAAAAGTTTTTTTTCTAAATGCTTCTTAGGTGCTTTTGCAACAACTGATCACTGGAGATTCCTAGGAAATCTTTACTGACATGTTTGAGTAATGTGTCATACTGTGGTGCAGCTCTTCATGACATGTTTTTGAAGAGAGGAAGAATTAATAAAAATTAACTATTTCTTGTTGTTGTATAGGCTAAAACAGGTTGTTTGTAGGAATTCACAATGGCATCTATAGTTTACATAGTAAAGCTGAACTGTAGAGTTAATGACACCACACGTTATTCTAATCACAGTTTCTGTGCATTTCTTCTCTTCTTTTTGTAATAAATTACCATTTAAAGAAATCTGAATTGCAAGTACAAAAGTTCTTCATTTTGCTCTTTTTCATGTATACCAAATAATGTATCCATTTTTCTGTGGATAGATAAACCTTTAAGAGTCAGTTTTCGAAGGAATTAATTCCAGTAAAAATCCTGTGCTTAATGATGTAGATGTTCCATTTTTTCCCCTCTGTATTGTCAGATTTTGCTCTTCCTCTCCCATAAATATGTGGTTTGCTTTGTTTCACCCATTCCTGCTCTTCTTTCATTGTTTATTGTAGGTACAGCTTTTCCTAATGACCCAGAATGCATTTTCAGAGTGTTTTTGTGTAGTCAATAAAGATACTGTGAACATCATCAATAGCCAATTAATGATGTTGGTGACTGTGATAGGCAAGAAGTTCCCTGAAAGCAGAAGACAGGCCTGGGCTCTGCTTTCTCCATCACTGAAGGAATGGAAGAGCTGTAGCTGATGTCTGTTAGTCTGTCTTATTTCCTTGGTTGCCTCAGTGCCACTGTCAGAAACAAAATCTGCCTGAGTAAAAGTCATTCATGTGTTGGGGAGCTCAGTTTCTCCTTGTCTTTCCTGAGGCTCTATGCCCTGATTAAGCATGAGGTACTTGTGATACTGCAGAAGCACTGACTAGAAGCTGAAGTAGCTTCTGTTCTTGTATCACCCTATCAGTAAAGTCAGTAAGAATACAGTGCTCTCTATCTTTTATTATAGAATTAGGGATAGTTATTTGTTTTAAGTGGTAGTGTTCTTCAAGATCTTACCAGATACTTGTTTTCTTCTTAACTATCGAGCCGTATTTAGGGGTGTGGTGAGTTGTTTAATGTAGCTAGAATGAAATACAGCAGAACTTAGGGAAATGTGGAAGAGAAGGTTCCTGTATTCTGTAATGAAGCATTTTAAAGCCACATACAATTATTTTCTTTCTTCTTTACCTGTTCTTTATGTTCCTCTGACTACCACAGAAATAGCTCTTAAATTAAAGGTGGCAGTGTGAGGAATGGAAGGTACCTATCCTTAGATTAATTCTGAGGTACAGAAATGAATCTTGTTTTGGTGTCATTTTTGCTTTTCTGTTGCTTTTGTGAAAGATGCCATAGAAGAGCAAGCATTGTCATCTGATGCTTTAGTTGGGATTGTGTATCTCCAGGGAAGAAGGCATAGGAGAGGAGAAGGACAACTCTTTGATGTCTGGTTTTGAACATATTGTCATGAAAGTCTTTACAAAAGCAGATTCTGCCTATCACTTTGGTAATGCTTGATAAGATAAAATGTAAGGTGTGTAAAAAATGTCTGGAATTGATATCAAGTCAGTTATTTGGTGCTTAGAAGAGACCCATTTTGTACAATGAAACAGAATCTATCATTTTTTTCTTGGCCTGTGCTGTACTTATCCTCAACTATCTGGTTCACATTGCAGGTTAAGGTGGCTACTTGAATGTCTTACATAATCCTGGATTCTTCAGGGTTTAATATTTGCAGGCAAGGCATCAGAAATAAGTTATGTACACGGTTGGGGCAGCAGAGGCTATTTTACAGACATTTCCTTGTAGAGCAAATCAGAGACATCATTTCTTTGTTCAGTAAAACAATACTTTTGTTACAGATTTTGGACCAACCACGATGAACGTTTTTTATACATGTTAATGGAATATGTGCCAGGAGGAGAACTCTTTAGTTACCTGCGCAACATGGGGCGTTTCAACAACAGCACGGGACTGTTTTACTCCACGGAAATTATTTGTGCAATAGAATACCTGCACTCCAAAGAAATAGTTTACAGAGACTTAAAACCTGAAAATATATTACTAGACAAAGAAGGACATATCAAGCTTACTGATTTTGGATTTGCAAAAAAACTTGTGGACAGGTAAGTGGGGTTTTGTTCTGGTAATTACATTTTGCATGCTAAACAGTTAGAAAAAAAATGTTTGATTTCAGGTGCTCAGCATTTGGTTTAACACTCCATGTGGTTCACGCATGTCAAATCCCTTAATCAAATCCCTTAAAATGGCTGTATGAAAAGCAGTATTACCCCTTAGGTATAACCAGGAGCAGTATCACACATAAACAACGAAAGAAAAATATTTTTATATATGCTGGTTTTGTATATTTAAGTTTTCAGCAGTCATGTTGTAAAAAGTAGTTCAGAAAAGTAATATAAGCAAATGCTAAGATATGTAAATTAATCCTCCATACAGACTGAATTGCTATATGTTTTGTAACTCATGTTTCCTTCTAATTTTCTTTTAGAGATTTTTGAAATGTGAGAATAACATTTTATAACTGGATACAGGGTTTTCACTAGCCTGTGGCTAAAATGAAACTGCAAAAATCTAGACAGGAACCATAAGGCCAGCTTCAGCAGAACTGATTTATTTAAATCTAGTTTCTATATTACTGTCAGCTTTCATGACATATGTAAACTTTTTGATAATGCAGAGGCTCCCCCCCAGTGATTTCTCTGTTCTTTCTGTTTGGACTACTCCTCTAAGACCATAATACACGTTTTTAGGAGTAAGCAAGAATATTAGGATTCAAAAAAAGGGAGATAAAAACCTGTTATATCAGAAGAGTGGTGTGACAAGGCTTAATTTTATGCCTTTGGTCATCTCTTGAGGGAGATGGTATTTGATAGTTCTGATGGAAGCAGCGCAGTGCTGAGTGAGGTGTTATGTAGGTGCTCATCCTCTTTGGTCATCGACCTGTTTGATGCTGCTTTTGCAAGCAACGAGTCTGTGTGTGAGGAGAGTTTTACAAGGTCAGTTTGAAAGGAGAGTGTGTGGTTGAGGGTCCGGAGTGATGCAGAGTCCCCAGGCAGGTGCAAAGGAGAGCTGCTTTATTGCAAATACCAGGCCTTTTTAAGCAGTTAGACAGTTATCAGTTACACAGTTTTAAATCATAACAAACATAATTCAACCAACCACCATACACCACAATGAGAATGCACAATGGTTACATAACTTGCTTTTCTACCCTTAATTGAACTGAGTCTCTTTCCCACAGTCCTTTTCTACTTAGGTGAAGTAACAGGTCTGAGCCATGATTTTACAAGGCCTTCCTTTTGTGAAATTTTACTTATCAGTAACAAGAGTAGATCTGAGAAAGCTGCCTAATAGATCCCTTATGAAGTAACAGTCAGATGAGACAAATCAAAACACAAAATAGAATCAAAAGTTCTATTCACCTTTAAGGTCGGAAAATCTGTTTTAAAACCATAGAATTTTATTATGAGTATCTCAATTCAGTTTCCACTGGGCAAGCAAAAAGGCCTACAAATGCTGGCCTTTCATTTTAATACTTTGTTTTTAAAGCAAAATAACTTTTTGCAGGAAGACATAACATAATTCCATGTAAGAGTACAATCTCTTTATAAGACATTTTCCTACAAATACTTTTGACTTACTCTTGTCATGTAACTTGCTCTTGTCATAAACTCTTGCTCTTGACATGTAAATGCTGCCACTTAGTGGTAATTGTGTTTCTGTGGGCACAGAAGAAGTAACCCTTCATTAGATAAGGTGATAGTTCACATCAGAGTATTTTTTTCAACCTGGAAT
Organism: Illadopsis cleaveri; assembly: GCA_013399915.1. NCBI lineage: Eukaryota > Metazoa > Chordata > Aves > Passeriformes > Timaliidae > Illadopsis > Illadopsis cleaveri. Next base: position 13,999 of record VXBB01024397.1, read on the forward strand.
ATGAATCTCTAAGAGTAAATTTGTTCAAACATATTTTAGGAAATCAAACTTAGTTATCACTACTGGTTTTAATTGGGTTTGTATTTCCCATATTGCTTGGGGCGCAGTGAAGTTGATCAGTTTGTGTTGAATCATAAAAGATTATAGTAGTTTTATATTCATAGCTGTTTTACCTTCAAATGTACAACAGGTAACATAAATACAGAACATAAAATTGCAATGAGCAAGGACATTGTCAGTTAGAGCACAGGTAGTTACCTATGCAAATCTGGTTTAGTTTTTTGTGTTACTGGGATTTTTTTGAGACTACATAGTATTCTCCCCACTAGCTGAAGTCATCTTCATAATGTTGGTTTTGACACTGTAAAAATACACAGTTATTAGCCCTTTATCCACTAGTGCACTCCAGTAGGTGCTTTTGTTTATGGCATAGCCTATTTGATCAAAATTCTAGGAGATATTTTGTCATTTTTATGAATGGAAAATATCTGTACACATGAATCTCATATGTATGGGTGTCAGTGAGTGTACAGATGTGTGCATATACACAGCATACATGAATGGCAAAAAGAAGACATGAAGTATTTATGGTTTTCAGACATTGTGAGGTAACCTGCTCTCAGGATCAGCAAAGACATCCCTAGAATGAAGTCATAATATGTAAATGAAAACATAGTGTGCAGAAGACTGTGGATACAATGGCACATTCCAGATACATAGTACTTCACATGAATGATTCTGTAGCTACCTAATTGAGGTTTTTCTGTAGACATTTTCCATTCTTCCCACACCCATGTGTGAAGGGATGAAATATTCACCATGTCCCTCTACAGTTAAGCTGCCCATCAGAAAGAGTGTCTGACTCATAGCTCATGTTGCCACTGTGGAAAGCAGCCTGCACCTGTACCTTCTTACTAGTTCAATTTCTGAAGGGCTAAGCTCTTAATATTTTCTTTTTCGAGACAGAGGAAAGAGAGGAGGTTTTCTTTGCTCCTTCTGTTCCTTTTTGGTATGTCCTTCTGTTTATCCTTGTTCCTCCCTTTTCACTCAGTGTACGTTTAAAAATTCTGAATTTTTCTCCAAAACAGTGTGTCTTTGCCTCAGCTGCTGTTTATTTCTTCTCTTTTCCACCTTGATGTTGCTTAACTGAAGACTTAATAACCTTTTCAGTTTCTTGTAAGTACTTTCCTATAAAATAGATGTGCCACTACTTTTAAAAGAGGACAATGTCAAGAAGAAAGTTGGGGAGGGGATTTTTATAAATTACTGTTACCTGAAGGCTGTAAAAAGGATTTCCTTTGAACTTTACAGCTGTTACATTTGTAGACCTTTCTCTTTCTGAAAAGCATATACCACTTTTTGGGTATGGTATTTTTATGGAAAATTTTTTTCTGATCTGATTTCCTTTTTCTATGTGGTTTTTGGTTGGGTTTTTTTGTTATGGTTTGGGTGTTTGGGTTTTTTTGGGATTTTTTGGGGAGTTAGGGTTTAATTCCCATGTTCTTTCAGAGAAGCACAAAACTAATCCGCATGGAATTTTATGGGTTTTTTATGGACAGATTTCACTCAAAGTTATAAACGTTTTAGATAAAATTAAGACTTGAGTGATCTTTTTTTTTTTCCTGGAATGTTATTCACTGTTAATTTTAGTTTATTCAGTTTACATTCCTAAAAAATAAATTTACCTGTGAGTCCTTCTAGAAACTTGAGAAGTGTTTAATCTTAAACATATTGGGGATAGTTCTGCACTTTTGCTTAAGCTGGATGTGCCTCATGACTGTTGTACACAGTAGATGGAAGATAGAGAGGCTAAGTAAGACACAATAAGTCTAGTTTGCAAAGTGTTCCCTTTGTCACTATAGGAGCAAGCAACAATGTCTTGCAGAACAAATTTTTTTCAACTGGATACAAAGCAATCTTTGTTAAATAAAATTACAGAGAAACTGCCAGAATATCTAAACAAACATTGGTAATCTGGTTTATATGCAAAAAGCTTGTCAGGTACTCCAGAGATGGGTGCTGAACGGTGTAGAAGGCTAAAACACATTAACCATTGAGACTGAGCTTCTTCACACAGTACTCTTCAAAAGTTTCACAGAATTATTTTGTAGCTTGCCTTTATAATCAGAGTAGATTCTTTATTTCATGTTTTAAATTCAACCTTATCAATTAGCACTTAACAGTATTTCAGCTTTTATCTTGAAATTTCAGAACAGTGAATATTTTGTAGCAGTTTGAAGGAAACAGTCTATTCTAATTTTTTTGCATTGTAATTTATCTTCAAAAAAGTTATCTGGAATTTCAGATGAATATGCAGTAGTCATAAAATAGTAATGATAAAAAGTAATAGAAAATACTATCTTTTTGTAGCATCTCCTTGATGTGTTTTCTAAAACACTAAGTAGTCTGTTTCATGACCAACAAAAGAGGAAACACAAGTCATGATCTTATGGTACAAATACACATCTTAAAAAAGAACATGAGCTTCTTTCAAGTTTTTCTGTAGTTAGTAAACATACATTTCTTGAATGAAATTAAGGAAGTACTTAATGTGGTGATAATAAGTTTGATTTCCTAGTGCAACTAGGAGACTTGAAGTTACATTGGCCTTAATTCACATCTTCCCTTTTACTTGAATAAAAACACAATAAAGCTGTCAGCTGCTTTGTTGGCATAGCTGCCTAAATCAGTATGGTTGAGTCACGTGATGGATACAGCTTTTTAAATTTGGGAGAGGGAGAAATACTTCATTTTAAAAGGTGACAGAGTTTTGCTGTTATTCCTAATTCCATAGTCCTGATCTAGGCAGCTGCTAGATGGCAGTAGTGTAAAGCAGCACTGTATGTAAAAATTCAGTATGCTTGATTTGAAAAATAAGAGTTTATATTTTTTAGATAAATTCATGATAAAAATTAATGATATATTCTTTACACTTAGGAATGTAGTTTCAAGAACCTTGAAGCACATTGGATGCAAAGTGTGCCTAATACTTCTGATAGTTTAGCAGGAGTAATTTGGCTTTTGCCATAGTAAACTGAAGCTTAAAGAAATTCAAGTCATAATTCTTCATTTAAAACCTTAACTGACTGTACAGCTTCTCTTCCTTTGTCTTAACTATTTTTATGTATCAAGGCTAAGGCTTAAAAAAACAACCAACCAGGAAAAAAGTATCCCAAAAGCTCCCTTTAAAATATTTCAAAGAATCACAGAATATACTGAGTTGGAAGGGACCCATCAGACTCATCAAATCCACTTCCTGGCCTGGCCCAGGACATCCCCAGGAGTCACACCATGTGCCTGAGAGCATTTTCCAAGCACTTCTTGAACTTTCTCAGACTTGGTGCTGTGATCACTTCCCTGGGGAACCTGTTCCAGTGCTCAACCACCCTCTGTGTGAAGAGCCAGATATTTTCTGATATCCAGCCTAAACATCCTGACTCAGCTTCATGACGTTTCTTTGTGTCCTGTCACTGGTCACGAGAGTGAAGAGACCAGTGCCTGCCCCTCTGCTTCCCCTTGTGAGGATGTTGAAGACCACAATGAGGTCTCTCCTCAGTCTCCTCCAGTCTGAACAGACCAAGTGCCCTCAGCTGCTCCTCTTAAGGTTCCCCTCCAGACCCTTCACCATCTTCATTGCCCTCCTTGGGACACTCTCTGATAGCTGAATGATTTTTTTACATTGTGGTGCCCAAAACTGCACACAGGCCTCAAGGTGAGGCCACATCAGCACGGAGTAGGGTGGAACATTCATCTTCCCTGCGTTCTCAGAAAAAAAGAAGTTGAATTAGTATTACTTCTAAAAGTGATTGCTGTTTGTCTTAATGCATTTCTCCAGGAGTGTGTTACCAGTTTGATTGGAGACAATTCTTCCTCTCACAAACACTCAGAGGTTTTTGTGGTGCAGGTCATGTGCGGTGACCGTTTGTAATTGTATTCTTTGTAATATTTTACTAGAACTCCTTTTAAAATGTGATACAGTTTTCTTTCTTATTCTGTGCTGTGATTTCAATTTCTCTTGAATTGGTGAGCACATTTTCAAAGTTTCATCTTCTGACTTGCTGCTGGGGAAGGGTAATTTATTCAAAATGAAAGCACATTTTTTTCTCAAGTGTGCATTTAAACCTAACTCAAGGGAATGAAGCCAGACAAATTCTACATGGGCATTTTTACAAAGAAAAGTTCACATTTCTGGAAGAAATTATTTCAGAATATTTTTCTTTTCAAATGTAATTTGGTCTTTGTAAACTTAACTGCCTAGCTTCAATTTGTTTTGTGTCTTTATATAACTTGAGCTTCAATTAGTTAGCAATATAACAGTTTTATTCTGACCTTACCATAGAAAAATATGACTAAAAATGACTTTAAAATATATCACAAAAAGTATTACCTACCTATCTCACACTTGTTTAACTACACCTTGTAAATATTTTAAATAACTAAAAATACAGAATGTTTCCCTTTTAATGAATATTGTGGAAGTGATGACAGGTTAGATTTCAATACTATTTTTAGATCTTAATGTATGTGCAACTTTTTACTGATTAAAAATGCTACTTCTTTAAAAACTCCCTCCTTCCCTATTTTTTTTCTAAATGAAACTTTGTTTTGCTGGAAAAGGCATTAAGCTTGTCTTCTGCTGGGCCTGTCAGTTCATGAACTCCCAGGTTCTGCAGCTTACAGAATGAAAAATGCTGTTAATTCAAAACGATGTATAGTCTAATGAGCAGAGTACCACAGCTGCAGCTGAGAACCTCAGTGCACAGATATTTTCTGAGACAGGAAGTTTCTTATTTGCATATATCTCTGTTCCAGGAGAATTGGAAAACATCATCAAAGCAGTCTGTTTAGATCTTGTAGAGGCCTTCCTTATTTCTCTGTTTCTTTGTACAGTAAATACATAAGTATATGTTGGGTACTTCTTATGCGTGTGTTTGGTTTTTCCTATTACTGTTATTTCAGTTCCACTTTGATCTGCTTTTCTTGTTTGTTTTGTTTTTGTTTTTGTTTTTTTTTTCCTTCTTTTACAACCAGAACATGGACTCTCTGTGGCACTCCTGAGTACCTTGCACCAGAAGTCATACAAAGTAAAGGCCATGGAAGAGCTGTGGATTGGTGGGCCCTAGGAATTCTTATATTTGAGATGTTGTCAGGGTAAGTGATAATTACTATATCACAGCAATATTATGTAATACAGAATTATTTGCTAGTTCTGTTTACAATATTTGGGTTAACAAGTTTGGACTAAATTTAATATTGATATACCAGTTTAATTTATGCCTTTGAAGAAAGGAATTGGGAAGCTTTACAAAAGAACATATATCACTGTTGTTATGGGAATGTTTTAGGGGTTTGAGTTTGTTGGTTTTGTTTCTTGGTTTGAGTTTGGGTTTTCTGTTTGGTTTGGGTTGTTTTGTTTTACTTAAGACTTTTTTAACAACTTCTTTTTTCCTTATGTGTTTTGGAAAATCAGGTTTTGCCAAAGTTTAGGTTTTATTATTGTTTATTTATAAAGGTTCTTTAAAGGGTAAATAACAGGACTACTTCTGTAATTAATTTCCTGCATAGGGAAATCCTAGTTACAGTGGGAGCTTTAGTCTCTAAAAATGCACAGTGACAAGTAGGAAGACTTTTATTAATACAATTTCTATTACAACTGAGCACTGGTTTTCTTTAAACCAGAGGAAGAAGAAAAGGGAAAAGCTTTATAGGTCTGTTTGAAATCAGTTTGCTCAAATGCTGCTTTTGGTGTTTTGGAATTTGTTTGATAAACAGTGTTTTCAGAAGATACAAATTCAAACTGAAGAAACAATTTCTGGCATTAATCTAATTAACTGTTCATTACTTGTTAGTGTTAGATAAAAGTAATTGTCTCAATTTGCTCTGATTTTAAAAAATAATTTTTTTTTCAGTAAAATAAATAACTAATTTAGGTAGAATGTGAAATTGGGCTTGTGTGCTAAACAAGGCATCATGGCGTGGTTTTCCTTCTACTTTTTTGTTTTGTCTTGACTGGGTTATTTGAGGGTACTTGAAAAAATATTTGGATTTTTGAAAGCAATTGGCTTTTTTTGTGGTGAGTGCTATAAGATAAATGCAGATGAAAGCAAGGCTTTCATAGCTTCTGAAGAAACACAGTATATTTATCAGTTTGATTTCATAGTTCTTAGAGCTTCTTCCTGGTACCTGGCTCAGTGCGCTCTACACTTTCTTGGTCCCTGGGTGTGTCAGGTGTCCTCTGTGGCCTTTCCTTATAAACCTGCAGCCTTGTAGAGTGATCAGAACAGAGTGTGCTTGCTTGGATTTATTCATCCTTTTCTCTGTGCAGTACTGTCATTTCAAAGTGGTTTTGGTGACTCTTCCAGTGTTTGGACAAGCGCGTAAGTTTGCCTGAGCAGGTAGTTCCCCTGATACATGGGTGGGCACTTCAGAGCTCTAATCCGCTGCATGTACTGCTGTGAAGTTCACCCAATAGCAACACAACTTTACCCAGCCCAGCATTTCAACCCACTGCTTGCTTTCTTAGTCTTCTGGAGGCTTGCATATACATTGATGTTGAATCTCACAGCAATTTGTTGACAGAAAAGCAATAAAAATATATAGTAATTGCTGGCTGACACAGGCAGGCTTGGCTGACTGATCTAATAGGAAGTTGTTATTTATGTAGGCTGATCTGTACAAAGAACAGGCTTCACCTTTCTTCCATTGCTTCCAGTAAGGTGAGCAGCCCAAGCTGGTGAAAAGAATCCTTCTCAGAGAGATGAAAGATTCTCAGAAAGAAAAAAAGAGATTCCCAGGAAGCTTGTTGCCACTAATCTTAGTCCTAGACAGCAGGAAGACTGTAGATAAAGGTGTCTGGGCTGTAATGTGAGCACAGGTGCTGCAGTCACCCAGCTGTGATTTACCTTCCTGCCACGGGTTTCAGTGGGACCACTCTCCTTTAGGTCTGTGTGGTCTCGGTGTAAGTGGATATTGGGCCTTTTTTATTTGCATGCCTTACAGAAATGTTGATAGCATTCTCTCCACTAGACCACTAATAGAAACATGGTTTACAAAGTTAACATACTGACTACAGGTGGCAATCAAGCAAGATATTTGGAGTCATTGAGATCTCAAGACTGCAGGGTGCTGCAATATGACTGCTGTATATTCTACCCAAATATGACTGGTATATATTGGTTATAAAAAAGGGAGCAGCTGCCGTTGTTTCTGTGTAGGATCTTCTGCGTCATGACACTGTCTGGCTCAAGGGATGAGACCTGGATTTCAGGGTGGGGGGATGGGAGGGAGGTGGCTTAATATGAACACTTTGGCTTTTAGAGACTTTTAACCAATAGAGATGGCTTACATTTTCCTGAAAGTCAAGTGAGGTTTTATATAGGCTGATTGACAGAGCAGCTGTCTGCTGTGTCTGATTTTCTATGGTTTTTTTATTACAGTACTTGTATAGACATGGTCTTCATAATGATTGAATGCTGCTTTGGATAGGGACTCAGTCCAACACTAAAAAAACAACAGCATTCAGTCATTGTCCAAAGATGGAATAGGGACTCCAGCTTGGTTGTTTGGGGTGTTTGTGGTTTTGGGTTTTGGTTTTTTGTGGTTTTTTTTGCGGGAGGCGGGGGGGCATGTTTTGGGTTTTTTTAAGATTGGGGTATAGATAAATACTACTTTATTAGGATTTTTTTTTAAGGGGATTTAAGGAGGGCATGGATTATGGCATGTATGCATTTCCTTTAGATGGGAAGGTTGTCACAATGAATGTATGCTTTTAGCATTTTATCAACTTTCTGGTGTTCTTGGTAATAGTGTTTTGAAGCACTTTTCCTCACCAATTCAAGATTTGGCTAGATATTTACTGTCAAGGCTTTTATTACAGAAACAGTCCTAGTTAACTTTATACATCAAAATTCAAAGAAGATTTAAGAAATCTGAAAATATTTTGAAGGTAAACAAAACCTGACTTCAAGACTAAGTTATTGTCTGCAAGTAAATTAATGTAAGACATTTGATACTTATTTCCTGAAGTTAGTCTCTCTGAAGCCCAAAAGCAATTGAAAAGAATTGGTAGGTGTGAGTGTAAGGAAAGGGCCTCTCTAAAAACAAGCAAACAAACCCACACCTTCCTGTTCTGTGGTGTCTTATTTCCCTAACTTAATCTCTGGAGGCCCATGGAATTCTTCTTCTTCACAAACTAGGTTTAAGGCAAGATCCTGTTTAGGTTGAACATAGCAAGATACAGAAAGGGGAAGGAACAGGGAGAAGCATGGGTGAGAAGAAATCTTAACAGATTAATAACACCAACTTCATAGATTAATCTAAACAAGCTAAGCAAACTGCCAATACAAGAGTTGGAACATCTATTTATTTTCAGGAAATGAGTTCCATTACAATTTAATGCAGAGAAAAATATACTTGTTATTTAACATTAGATATGTCATAATTGTACTGTTATCAGATATGCAGCTAATATGAATTTTGTGTATTAATGTGGGCCATGTGTTTTTTATTTTTGTTTGAGTTGGCATAAGTGATGTCCTGGTCTGCCATTTTAGGTATGTTAATGGTTCTTGTCTGCAGTTTCATATTCTCAGACCTGTGTGTTTTCCCTTGAGGTTTTACAACTTCTGTTCTTCAGACTGTCTTTGAAACTTATGTCCATGCAACTGTTATGCTTCAGTTAGCAAAAGGAATGGTTTGCAGCTGTTCTCCGTTTACAGAGATGATATTTTTTGTAGCCTCTTTTCAGTTGGTGAAAAGGCAGCTGTTTGTATTTGTGTTGTGGTGTGAAGAAAGTCTGAAACTCAAGGGGATTTTGGTTAATTTATTAGGTAGCTCCCAGCACAATACTTGTGTTGTTTTGTCTAAAATCTGTGCTGTGTTCAAGGTTGACATTTAAAAAAAGCATCAAAATCAAGTTACTTGGTTTGTCCATGAGAAAACTCTGCAATCTTTCAAAGTTGTTGTCTTTTTGCATAGAGTTCAAACGCACTTTAGGCAGAATTGCCATAAAATTACTATATAGCCAATTGTGATTCAAATTTTCTCAAGAACTCTAGATAGAGTAATTTTAGATTTTCAAAGTGGGAAGGCAAAGAGCAATTTAAACATGTAAATATGAAAAAAATTGTGTACTTCTATTCTTCTTGATTTCACACCTCAGTAATGTACAGTAATCTGCTTACTGCAGCTGGCAGCTTTGTAATACATAGTTACAACATATCATTCTAATTGCTTTATGCATTTATAGATTCTAATAGGTAATAAATAGAAAACTGAATTTGTCAACTCGCTGTGACAAATGTGAATGACATTTATATTGCTTGACTAAGAAAGAAACTTTATATGATAGTCTTTCTTGTGTGGGAAAAACTTGTGCCTGTTAAATAGCAATCACGTTTTCCTTGTTCTTTAGTGTCAAAGCAGGGGTTTTTAATAGCAGAAGTATTATTCCTGAGATTCTCCCACTTTCCAGTTAGCTGGAAAGTAATCTTTCATAAAGAAAGTACTCTGGCTTTCTGAACACCAACAAGAAATGTCCTTTAGTCTTTCCCTAGCCAGGTAGTTTAGTCGTGCTTTTCAGTGCTTTGAATTATTACGGGTTTTTTTACCCTAAGCCTACAGACACTTTTACTTGTTTATTCTGATGGAATTTGATTATTGCTGTGGCCGAAATTTACAGTATTTCAAAGAGAATGTTAATTCACTTGATCATCAGCTGAATGAAGAAATTAATACTTCTGAAAACATAATGGAAATAAAGTATAGGACTTGTTGAGGAATAAGCTGGTTTGAGGATCATAAATTTATAAAAAGAGCCTAAAGTGAAGAAATGTTGTTTCCATCCTTGTTTTTGTGTTGTCAATGATTTCCAAAACCACAAGCACTGTATTTGTGTGTGTATGGACACAGTTAAGTTCTCTGAAAAAGTAACTGTAAAATGTTGGGGAGATATGAAAATATTTTAATTAAACTGTCATAGTGGTTGGATGTTATTAATATGGTCAACAGTCAAAACCTGTGTGTTTTTTTAATTCTGTAGGGATTTTGAAGCAGAAGCATAGTAAGAGAGTTGCTTTGGTCATTTTACAGAAGGCAAAGCAGGGCTGAGATTATTGAATGAGTTGTTCCATTCCCTTAGAAGGTTTCCTGTGGTAACTTTTAAGGGCATGAGTGACACTCAGAAAGCTGTTGGCACTCGGGCTCAGCCGCCTGTACTGACTGTACTGATGCACCCCTTGCAGCAATCGGGGATGTACTGTACTAGGAAAGGAAGCACAGCAGAAAACTCTCAGTTCTTACTGTGGCTGTACAAAAAGAAGTGGTCTCTCTGTTAACTCATAACTTCAAAAAGAACTTCATAGAAAATACAGATGTAGAATTTTAATTACATGTTAATTTACTATTCATCATGGGGAAGATTATGAAATGAAAACTTTATCTGTCCCGCACAGAAAGGCAGCTGCACTTGGACAGTTGTGAGCAGTCTGACTGTTTCAAAAACCTTATCTAGCAAAACATATACTTGAATTCAAGAAGTACAACAAATAACTGAACTGGATAATGTATTCATGTGAAGGTCCTTTAACACTTTAGACAGAAACTGGTAAAAAAATGGGTGTGCCTGCAGTTACAGGACAAGATCAAAAATGGTAATGCTCTTTTGGAGAGTATATCCCTGGGCTTTAGAGATAAAGGTAAAGCATTTTTTACTTTGAAAACTTGTTTCATAAATATATTTTTACTGCATCTGTGTAACAATTTTGTATTTTCCCATTCTATTGTTATATTTAAATTTTAATTCTGCATTCAGTGTGTTGCGTACAAAAATGTTTTCTGTTTTACAATGGCAGCCTTAAATTATTCTTCAAGATGCTGTTTGATTGGTAGCATCCTACCAAAAAGCACAATATAATCAATTATTTCTGATGTGAAGTGCTATAACATAATACTGCTTACAAGATTTTTAGAACTTCTTTTTCTAACATCTAAAAATTTTCTGTATTAAAACAGGTTTCCTCCATTTTTTGATGACAATCCGTTTGGTATATATCAGAAGATTCTTGCTGGCAAAATAGATTTCCCGAGGCATTTGGATTTATATGTAAAGTAAGTTCATGACTCCAAACACTGCCTTTTCTACTCTAAATACCTCCTCAGCACTGTTTCTAAGAAATCTTTTTAGAAGACCCGATTTCAGACTCTGATTTTCTGAAACATCATGTTGGAAAATATATTACATTTACACTTTCAGTACAAATAAACGTATATTTGGTAGACTTCAAGGTGGTGATACGGTTGTAAGATAATATCTGACTCTTTTTTTCTGTGTATTATGGGATATTAAATGCTTTTCCACCCTGTGCAAACCCCATTGGCTTGTACTGTAAGAAGGTCGAGAGGAGAAATATGAGGAGCTAATCTGAGTAAAATCAGGAGAGCAGGAAGAGAACACTAAACTTTCTATCTATAGATACACAGCACTTAAATCACTCTCAGCATAATTACTTAAGAGAACTCTGGTACTTCAGAGTACAACTTACATTTATGATAGCAGGGGCCCGGTCCAATATGCAATATTACATACATGTGTAATATGGGGTTAATTCTCAGTATTTAGCAATTGTTAAAAGTATATTGCAGATGAAATAAGTTTTTTTCCCATTTAAAAATTCCATAACTGAAATAATTTTTAGTAAACATTGAAACAGCGGTAATGCAATTATAAACATGAAGTTTCTCCTAAGAACCAGAGATAACTGAGTGAATGAGTTAGGGAGTGAAGACAGGAAGTTATTCCTATGTTAATCATTCATGATGTTTTGATAATGATCTTAGAGAGGCACTTGCTAACTGTCGTTACTGCGTAAACAATTAAAAACAAAACGAAACATTTGAGAAAGATGTAAGCTTCCAGTGAAACATCAGGTGCACTGAATGAAGCATGTCTTAGGCTAACTAGATAGTGTCTCATATTCTTGTCTCTTTGTAACAGTTTTCTCTTAGTAGCTCCCTACTGTTTCCAGTGTAGTGTAGTCCACTGTCTGGTCTTCCTAATCCACTTGGTCTTGGAAAGAATACTGATTATCTCTTGTAGTATTCTGTGCACTGAACTATGATACTGTGGTCAGAAGGGGGAACATTCAAATTAGGTTATCACTAACAACTTATCCAATATTGTGAAAGCATTTACAGAGACTAGTAAGGTCACCCCTGAGCCTCTTTTTATCCAGTCTAAACAATCCCAACTCCCTCAGCTACTCCTTGTAGGACTTACCCCCCAGCCCCTTTTCACCAGCTCCGTTGCTCTTCTTGGGACACACTCCAGCATCTCCGTGTCTCTCTTGAAGTTACAGGCCAGAACTGGGCACAGGAACACTGGGTGTGGCCTCACCACTGGCCACTAGAGGGGGACAATCACTGCTGTGTCCTGCTGGCCACACTACTTCTGTGACTTCACTTGCTTTCTGCAGTTGAGTTGTGAGCACAGTGTCTTGGATGTCAGCCCCTCTTCCTTCTTTTGAACCACAATATGCAGAACTGGATAGTCTTTGAACATCTCTGCATCATTAGCTTAAAGCAAGTGCCAATATTATTTTGTGCAATGAAGGCAGTCTGCTTCTTACCTTCTAACCCATCTGTTTTCCCTCTCTTCTTCCAAAAAGTCAGTATTTCAGCCAGAAAGAAGACTGTCTTGGGTCCTGTCACATCCAGACTGTGTCTGAAGTACTAGGGCTATACAGTGTTTTAATTCTCCATTCTGGGGCAGCAAAACTATTTCCCTTTCTGAACTCTGAGAACACTTCTCTCCCTAGGGATATGTACTACCTGAGCTTATGGGCATTGAGATTTTTTACTCACCTATCACACTCCGGTACTTTTTACTTTCTGAATTTGTACCACTTCTGCTTTCCCTCTTTCTTACTGCTTTTTTAAACTTTCCTTTGTAAAGCCAGTCTTGGAAGACTCCAAACAAAATGTCACTGTTACAGCATTTTACTGATTATTGATCTGGAGAGACCTTCATGTAGAATTTGATTCTCCACATACATACACCAGCATATCCATTGAATTAATTTTAACATAATTTCAAAATTATATTTTAGAACCAATGTAATAAAGAGCTACTAAACCAGCTATTATTTGTTTCAATTCAATGGATATTTCACTAGTTCAATGCAGCAAGTATCATCTTTAGTGACAACACTGTATGACCAAGTACACTCATCCCTTAAGTGTTCTGTGATGAATTTTTGAAGCAAGCCAAGAATGATCCATGAAATGTCTGGTTTTATTGGAATAGGGAAGTGTCTTTGGCCACAAACACTGTGAATCTCTTTTGGGTTTCTGGATTTCTTTTCCTACTTCTGTTTTAAGTGTGCTTATAGTCATCCTTGTAGCCTCTTCCATAAGGAATGGTCTTCATTGTGAAGTAGAAAGGAATATTTCTGCAGAGGTGACAGTAAAAGGAGTTGGTCACATGATTTAATCTAAATCAAATAACGATTGTCTGAAATAATCATGAGAGTTTCAAAAATTGCTTACTACATGGACTTTTTTATTCCTATAATTTAATTTAATTTTTCCCAAGTTGAACTTCATAATTGTATTCTTGCCAAATGCAACAGATTTTTCAATAGTCTAGCAAATTCAGTTCATGTGTTCTTTCTGCATGCACTTTCGTGATTTCAAGGATAGGTGACACAATGCTATTTTTGTGAGGGAGTGTAGACATTACAGGTAGGGATGGAGAGAGGCAGGTGTGTCATTGTTATTTTTGTGTTCTTTGCTGTAAATAAAACTTGACATTTTTTTTAGCCTTTCATATTGTTAAAAATTGGAAGTAGCCATACTCTTTAATCTCCAGCGTTTCATGCTGTATGTTATCTCTCAGGACTACTTGAGATTATAAGCATGGTTAAACTTTTGTTCTTTCTAATCATTGGTACTTCATGCAATTAGTCCAGAATGCCATTTTTCTACAATCAAATAGCAAAATAATCTTTAAGATAAAATGTAACTGCTTATAGAAATATGAAACCATATTTTTCTTTCAACTCGTAAGTAATTAAGCTAATTCCGTGAATTCTGATACTTTTTGTTTATGTCACAGTTGTTTGGGGCTTAATATTTGAAGTACTTTGCTATTAAAATGAAGAGTTTTATGTCTCTAAGCTTCTTTTAATCTTTTAAAATGTTGATTTAGCTTTATGTTCAATGAACCAGTATCTCAGTGAGGCTTTTTGTCTTCAATGAAATTATAGATGTTACTAGTCGTAAGCAGATGACTAGCTCTTCCATGGTTTTCCTAGATTCTTAGCATGAAGATGAGGATGCAGCTTTATTTGCTTTTTTAATACATATTAGTGTTGAGTTCTGACAGACAGATTGGAGATCCATTTTGAGATTTGGAATGCCCAGCAAAATATAAAATACAAATAATGAAATGGTGCTACGTGGCAAGGGGCAGGGGAGGAGAGAGAGTGTGAGAAGTTTTATTCCTTTGTTTCTTGGAAGAGTCTAAAAGAAACCTGCACGAATTCTGTTAGATTCTTTTTTACTGTTTACTCTTAAATATCCTAAAATATGAGGAAATGATTCAAAGGGTCAAAGGGAATGATTCAAAGGGATCCGTTTAAGATTGCTGTAACACTTGACAGTCAAATGTAAATTACTTCTGTTTAACAGAGAACGTGTTTTCTTTACTTCAGGGACCTTATTAAGAAGCTGCTTGTGGTTGACAGAACAAGACGACTAGGAAATATGAAGGTCAGTGTAAAATCTTTAGTGTAACACAGCACAAAGTTGAAAGAATTCTGTAGTAAAGATGTAGACCAGCTCTTCATGGAGTTTTTGTTTTTATAAGCAGGAAACAGATACATTTTCCCATACATTACTTAGGTTATGCAATCCAAAATGCGAAGTTTAACCTCTGTATTTCTATTTTTCTTAAAATCATTCTCCTATTTGGATTAATGCTAGTCTTCATGATGGTTTCCCTCTCTCCTCACCACCACCCCCCCACCCCTCCGTTCATTAATGTGAAAACCTAGATTAGACCAGAAGCATGGTACTAAGTCCTGTAGTACAGGGTGCCAGCTCATTTGGTTCTTTTTTTGTGGAGGTGTTAATCCCAGAAGGAGCACTAATCAAATTTGAAGTTTAAAAATTATTTTTAGGCGTTTAAAGATTGTTGTAGCACTATGATACCTGGTCATTGTCTTGGTGGGGCTAATTAAGCACAGTCAAATACTCTTCCACCAGGAAGCATTATTTACCCTAATCTGAACAGATTCATGAAAACAATAGATAATGAAATTAGCTTGTATAATCTTTCATTTCTTTAGAGACATCTAAAATTTTTATTTCTCTGGGCAAGGGATGTTAGAGGTTTGCTTTTTGACCCAAAGCACATTGAATGGTAAACAAAGGTGAAGAAGGTAAAAGGTGCACAATCATTCAGGGTTTTCTTAACATATTGATATAAGTATAAATGCTTTAACCAGCTGCCCAGTGTTTTCTTTTGGAGCCTTTTTATGGCACAAACTTAGATAGGTAAGAATGTTTTTCTTATCCTTCAGAATCCTTTGTAGTGTTTCTCAGGAGGATTTCTTAAGCTGAAAATTTTTAAACTCATTTTTCAGTGAAAACTTTTATATCTTTGGACAATTTTGAAGGAAAACAAGAACAAAAGCAAATCTTGACTTATTCAAACATGAGGTTTGATAAATGTGTTTGGCTGGGTTTTGTGTTGTTTTGGGGGATTTTTTTAGTTTGTGGTTGCTTAGGTTTGTTTTGGGGTTTTCCCCACAATTGCCTAAAATGCTTAAATCAAAATCAGTTCTAATTAAGAGCAGATTTTGGGGTGGGAGCACTAGGTCAGACTTGTGTCTGATCCTTTTCCATGATCATAATTGGTTTAAAAAGATGTAAATCCCACTGAACATTTTCTTGTGAAGCATTCAGTCATTGCTTTTGAGGGAACTAGGTGAACATCAAGGTGTTCTCCTTGATGCGTCATTGGATATGGATATGGATGTGGATAGTCCCAGTCCACATAAATCTGAAAAAACCTAAATGTGTGATAATGCTTCATTTGGTGGAGCTGTACATGGTATTGTCTTGAGTGCTGTGCTGTGATCAGGCCTGAGACAGAGAACCAACTGTTTTTCCCCAGTGCTTAATGCCTTAAGAACAAGTCTGTGCTCGAAACAAGCTTAATCATGAAAAAAGAGACATTTTTGTTTCTTATTTACATAAATAAAGCAGGCACCCCAGAGAGAATAATCATTACAAGGCAAATACACCTTTAACTGTGTATCTAAAATGAAAACAATGTTTTAATATATTTACTTCCATAACAGTACTGAGAATCTCTTGCTGTCAGCATTAAATATGTGTAATGTTTGAAAAAATTATGTGCTTCCAAGACATTAGTTTCATTTAAAACACCATCAACCCTCATTTGGTTTTTTTTAGTGCAAGAATTAGAAAATATATCTGATTAAAAGACATTCTCTAAAATGTTGGAGGAAACAAAAGTAAACAGGACTGTAGTGAATGGTTTTATGGATACATTAAAGCCCGTTCTTGATCTCCATTGTGTCACAAGAATGCTGAAAAAAGCCCAAACAAACCCCAAATCAAAAATAGTTGTGTTTTATTGCTGGAACTCAGGACCTGCTAGGGAGTTAACACTATGAATTTATACTTCAGAATCTTTTAATGATTATCACCTGAAAAAAAGAAAAAAGGCTAGACTGTTATTCTGCTTTGATATCACAGTCCTTGTAATGAAATCCATGGTTTGGCATACATGTAGACTAATAAATAGTTATTTTGATTTCTTTCCTTAAAGAATGGAGCAGATGATGTGAAGAGGCATCGATGGTTCAGGTCTATAGACTGGGATGCTGTACCTCAAAAGAGACTAAAGGTACATTCTGCAAATACTGTATAGGACATCACAAGGAGAAATCATTGTTCATTTAAGCTGATCTGTTGAAGGTTTGTTGGCTGTTGCATCTGTGTGTGTATAACCACATATCTATATGCACACTTAGTAATTAAATGCATATTTGCCTTTTTGCAATGTGGAGTTAATTGTATGAATGCCTTTTTGGATTTTTGTCTATATACAAACTGTCTAAAAAAATCCCTGCTTTAGTTTGTGAAGCTGACTAGTTAATACAAAATTTAGTTTTCAGGTTTAGAGTTTTGTGAGTGATTACTTGTTGTAAGTGGATTTTTATTTGGGGAGGTGGAGGGGATTGATAATTTGTTGGTTTGATTTTTTTTTTTTTCTTTTTTTCCTTGACCTTACATATATGGAAGTATTTTACTCTGGGCTTTAAATTTTTGTGCCAAGTTCAATTCAGGTAAAAGTTTTAATAAAAAGTAAAGCACGTGGGAGTAGGAGGAATAGGGAAGGTGGAAGAGAAGGATTTATGGATGTAATTCCAACATACTTTTTAATAGCACTGAATTCTAGTATTGTATGATGGCAGATGTTTGCAAAAGCTATCAACACTGCAAAATGCTTTTTAAAGTCCTTTGGAAGTAAAACTGCCATCTTTCTTTCCTTCCTCAGAGTTTTGTAACTTGCACAATTCCTTACAGCAGTGATTTTCTGTAGGAGTTACCATATGCAGTCAATCTTAAGTACCAATTGAACGTTTGTTTTTCTTTTCTTTGCATTAGTTTCTTACACTTAAATTCCAGGTAGATACCTTGAGTTCTTGCAAAAAAAAAACCCAAAAGAGAGAGACAATATTAAAATGTTCCTATGTATTCTTGTAAACAATATCTAATACAAAGCTGTAGGGGACTTTTCTCTTTAGGAAAAATAAGTTTACAGTGTTTAAAATGTGTGAGTTTGCTTTATTTTTAATCATTACTGCACCCAGTTGATGTTTTATGTATATGCATTGTGATGGAGTCAAATTTTTGTAGGTATGAACTACAAATTCTGTTTACTGAAACTTGTAAAGAGCACAAACTGGATGATAACCTGTTTTATAAGCATATAAACTCTGAAGTTTATAACAACCAAAGCAATAAAAAACATACAGTATTAAAAATGATTGTTAGATGTACAGTCAAATGTCCCATGTCCAAACATCTTTAGTGTGGCATTTTTATTTAAAAAACTAATCAAAAAAGAGTCACCATAGATTATTATGAATACAAAACTTGTTTCTTAGTCTGTGATGGTTACATTAAGCTCTTAGAAGATTAAACAGTGCTTAGTTAAACTTAAGAATAGGGATGTGAAGTGGATCAGAATTTTACTTGGTTATTTCTAGAGGCAGCTATATTCTTCAGAGTTTGTTTTCACAATTTCATACTGAAGAAGAGGTTGAAAAAATGAAATAATGCACACAATTTTCCCTGTAAAAAGCGTGAATTTGTCTCTTGTTTAAATGAGGCATTGATTCATGGTCCTAATAAGGTCTTAAATATCAATATCATATAAATAATAACAATGGCTGGAAGAGAGAAAATAATTTCATTAATCGTCCTTTCTCTCTTTTCTTTTGGATTTTCTTTCTGTGTGTCACTTCACAAAACTGTTTTTTCTGCCAAAATGCTTACAGAGAGGAGGGGTACCAGACACTGCCCACAGTGGAGCAGACAGTTCTCAGGGGCAGAGCAGATGCTGCACATTTTCCTCAGCATCTGGGCAGTATTACTGTGACTGCCAGACACAAAATTAGGACTCTGCTTTTGGCTGAAGGTTGCAAGTACTATCTTACGGGGACCCTTCTTTCCCATTGAAAACCTACTGGTGATGACATCATTTTGAGAAGGCCAAAAGATCAGATAAGATCTCATTAACTAGTTGAAGCCAGACTTTTATCTTTTTGAGGATATGCAGAATAGCCTTTTGCCATAGTTCTGTCTGTGGTATGACTTTGAGCCAGTTCAGTGATCATTCATAAGGTTGTCTCAGTCAAAAGTGTTCTGTTGGACTCAGCATGATAGTTAAGCTCTCAGTTGCTGAGAAGAGGATAGAGAGATGAATGTCCCTCGAGAGAGGAAAAGGGGTTTGCCCTTCATTAACACCTGCAATTAATGAAATGTTCCTCATAGTCTGTGGCCAGAAGTGCAGAGTATTCTCAGTGTTAGATTTAAGGAAAGTTAAAACTACAACTACTGTGAAGCTGATGAGCAATACTAGAAATTGAAAGGATCCTCTGTGAAAACAGATAAAAAACTGATACTTCATTGGTACCTTCAAGTTTCATAAAAACAATCCATTTGAATTCAGCTGCTTTTATAGCCATCCTTTTGAAATTAATTATGGTGAAGCAATTTCTTTACCTGCTTGAATTTATTGCTAGGTTAGAAAAAACCACAGTTGGTAGACAGAAGTTAGTAATATCAACCGTTTTAAAAGCAATCAATCTATTTGAAAGCTGTGAAGAAGAGACTTTTTCTTTCAATATGGTAGCAGTTTCCCATTCTGCAATGGAGATTCTTAGTTGAAAAGAGGCTACTGCTCAATAAAATAGATATCTGTATTAAGTGTATTAATTATTAATTAATATAAGTGTCTTCTAACCACATCATTTAAGTGTAAAATTGACAAAGTGTGGGAATGTACATGTGTTGCTGCAAGCTTCTCTCTCTCATGCTATTCATTATTAGGGTAAAGGTGAATTGTAAATCTTTACTTCATTTGTTTAATAGATCTTTTACAAAATAGTATGATGGAGCGGAGCTCATTGAGGAAACCACTGACATTTTTGTTGTGCTTCTCCTGACTAGCCTCCCATAGTGCCCAAAGTATCCAATGATGGGGATACTTCCAATTTTGAAGCTTATCCTGAAGATGACTGGAACAAGACACCTCCGGTACCTCCTAAAGATCTAGAAATTTTCAAGAACTTCTGAGTATAACATCTACACTGGGCAAGGTATGTCCAAATGTCAAGGGTGCCCTTGAAAACATTGCAGATCTTTGAGTGAGAACCATATACACAAATTACATTTTCTGATTCATAATGGGTTGAAGTGATAAAAATCACCTCACAGGATTTGGTTTTTCACTGTGATGAAGGTTTATTTGCATACTGATATTTAAGTCCTTCTGTCCTTAATTTTTTTAAAAGAGTGTGTTAAAAAGAAATACCTAAATTGATTTGACAGATCAGGAAGTGTGATAGACAAAACTATAAGGTTTTACTGCTAAGAATGCAGACTCTAGAGGAATAAGATTGGCAGATGAATTCTGTACCCTGGATATTCTCTCTTATAAATGTGGTAGGTTGATACTTGTTACTGAGTTCAAATAGTCCACCTTGAGTTTTGTGTTCTTTTTTTTGTCTTAGAAACTGGAAGGAAACTGAAGTGCTAAGAGCAAGTCTGAAGAACGATGGAGTTCAGATGTAAAGGAAGATTTTCTTTGTGGCTAAGAATGATATTGCATTCAGATATGTGTATTAGTATATAATAAATATCAAAAAAGATGGAGGCGGTCAGGAATAATCTTTTGCTGTAAACATTTGACTTTAGTTTAGTAAATTGTAATAATGATAGTCTGCTCTGAAGTAGACTAACTAAAATGATATTTTTAGGATTATTTTTTTTAACTTATGGTTGAATTAAGTTTCCTGCTATTCCCAGATCCTTTTTGCATAGTTAACTCATAGACTTAATTTTATAAGTTTATACTAAACTTGTGTAATTAAAAGCACAAATTAGTATATATGTATATAATGAATACAGTACAACTAAAGCACAGGAATTGTGCAAGATGTAAATTTTTGTACTTTGCAGAGTCTATGATTTTTATTTTTCAAATAATGTTTTACAAGAAGTTCTTTAGGAATAAAAGTCTTAAAAAAGGATAAATGAGTTTTTCATCATCTTATATACATTTTATAATTCTTTGTAAAAAACAAAAATTATTACGTTTTAAAAAAGATTTGTACCTAAAATTTCCAATGCCTCACACTTACAACCATAGTACTTGAAAGCAGAAAGACAAGGACATGTTTTATTGTTGTTTAAGATGCATCTTAATGGCTAATTTATGAACTTCTGTTACAATTATGTCTCTTTGGAAACCAGAATTTTGAGTGATTATGCACTGTCTGAAATGAGATTCCTCACATGAAATCTCACTGTATACTTGCAAGTCAGTCCATCCTGATGGGCTTTGACTGGCTCTGACAGGAGTTGTTCCCTCGCAAGCTTGTTGTCTTCTCCAAATGGAAAGCATGAGCCATAACAGACCTTTTTCATTAGTGAAAATAGTTATTGTTGAATGCTGAACTCTTCAGAATATCAGAGGGAAGACTGAATATATGATACAGCCTTCTTTTTCTGCTCCTCCTTTTTGAAAATGTCCTAAGTCCCTCCTGCCAGCAATTTCCTATGTACTGAGTTCAAACCTTAGATGCAGAGTTTCTTTTTTTATCCTGTGCTAACATTTTTCTAGCAGCTTGAGCACACTGTGTTTTGGAAGTATTTGCAATATTGCTTAATTTTAAGTGGCACTAAGTATCAGTATGTGCATATATATGTATCTATACATATGGATGCACAGAAACATGAAGGTAAATTGAACACTAGTCAGTATCTCTTTTTTTAGGGTTTTTTTCATATTACATATTGTGATACTTGTGTTAAAGTAAGGGAGTTGATTTTGGAGTGCTTCAATAACAAAAAGCAATTACATTCTTTAGGATGTTGTGGGTTTAGATAACTTCTAGTGAAATTATCATATTTAGACCAATTTTTATTTTTTTTTTTTCCTCAGAGGCCATTAGCTCTCTGGGGTTTCACCACTATGACTTATGGCTCTACATACTGTTTAATTAGATCATACAGACAGTTTTTCCCAAAAACTACTCTCCCACGTTGTTGATCTCAAAGCAATTAGAAATGTAGGCCGAAGATTTGTTTTTCTAAACTAAATCCTTAATGCCTACAAAGCTGGCATTTTAGTAATTGCTACTGAAACTACCATATTTATGATTTTGTGGCCTTTTACTGGAGTCTCTCTGTGGAAACGAGATCTCAATTTTTTTTTTGTTTAAACAGCACAGAAGTGTTATCGAGAACCTGTAACTTTAGGGTATTAGATTATTTCTTCATAAAGCAAGTCTTGCTTAAATAGATTGTATAACTGTTGACAAAAATGCACAATGTGTAACAAAATCAGGATATTTCAAAATGATAATTCTCGAATATCACAAAGCTGTCTTGATGTTATGCAATTTGGTGGCCCCAGCTGCCACTCAGTAAATATCGTGTAGGAATGTATAATGAAATACAGGACAATCCATAGGAAATTGCAGTTTTAACGTTGTGTAAGTACCTTATTCTCTTGGAAAAATGAATCTGGCCCACTATATTTGTATCTGTGGAATTAGTTAATCAAGTGCAAAAACTGAAACACATAAAACACACTTTGCATAAGGGGGAGCAAACAGTTTGGGAGTTTTCTTAATGTGCAAGGTTATAGTATTCTGTGGACTCTGAATACTACAACATCACTTTCTTATTTGAAAATTTATATACTGCAACAAGAAAGTGTGCTAAATATAGGATTTTTCTTCAAATTTCAAAGCTGCTCTGTGTTTAAGTCTTCAGATCTGAGAAAATGAAGTTGAATTTGAGTAATTTGCCACAGTGGCGGTTAGAAGTTTTGATGGCTGAACAACAGGAGATAGTGGATTTTCTTTTTATGAATCTTACCCATTGCTGGCAGTGGATGCACTGACACTCATTATGATGGAGACTAAGGGAGTGGATACAATGTTATTAATAATGATAATCCATTGACTTTACATTGTTTCCGAGCCATGTGTACATACACCTAAACTACTGACCTCGTCAGCATGCTTTCTGGTACAAAACTGCTTTCAATTTTTTTTTTAAATTAAAATACTGCATTAAAACCAAAACATTCTTGAAGCATTATTTTAAGTGATCAGTTATTTTCTTTACAGTCCTGGACCTAATGAGGTGTTATTACCTGGCTGTTTTATTTATTTGCACAAATGAGTCTGCTTTAAGTCTTTACTGGGACTTCATGGCCCATTAATGTAGTTCTGAGAGCTCATGCAGGTAAACACTGCACTAGGAATTCTGGATTTATGGATTTTTTAAGAAGACTAGATTTTTTTTAGTTCCTATGTAAGTAGGGTGTTCTCTGAAGTTCATTTTATTTTAATTCTTTCTTTTAATTTGTACTTTTGCGTATAGACTGTTGCATAAGGACTTGTCTTGCAAGAGAGCCCATAGGCCTTTGGTATTCTACATCAGTGAACAAGAATGTTAAACATTAATAAACAACCTTTATTTTTGAGTTTGATATATATATATTTTTAATTGCCCAATCTGAGGTTTTAAGTGATAGACATGAATTGTAAACTCAATTGCCTTGTAACCAAATGATATAAATGCTTCATGATTTCAATGAAGAATATGCTGTAGATTTTCCTGTAAATTAGCTTGATCAATGAATATGTGTGCTACTGAGCTTTAACTAATGTGATCTTCCACTGTAGAAAGTCATTGTTATGGATCAAATATAGGTACTAAACTATGTTTAAATGGATAAACAGGGATTTTACAGTTTTGAAAGCAATGAAGATACGGCTGTTCCTCAGCCCATCTGCTTGCCATTCAGAAGAGTTGTGATGCAGTGCTTCCTATGCTATAGAATCATTTTTCGCTTTCAATGACTGTAGCATGATTCCTTTTTGTACTGTACTGTGTACAGACTTCCCATGTTTTGCACTTTTCTATGGCAAACCTTGACTGCTTTATAAATACTCTGTTGTGTAGTAAGTAGTGGTAGTGATAGCAGGCATTTGTGTTCTCCATAATCAGTTTGGACTGCTCGACATGCGAGGTTCACTTGGGCTATTGTCATGTGTTGCTGGTTGCTTGTTGTAGCTCACGTGTAAGTACTGTTCAAAGTTACAAAGTCAGCCCTCATTGCACAATGATAAATCACTGTGATCTGTACATAAACCCTAGTAAAACTTTATTGCTGTTTAATTTAATATAATAGCTGTCAAATCTGGATTCATTTAATAAACCTTTATATCTTTTCAAATGTTTAAACCTAGTTTGCTTCCGTTTATGCTGGGAGGAGATTGGGGTTGTTCATCCGAGAAAATGGTGAAGGAGAGACAAGAAGAGTAGAAAAACAACTGTTCCTTCTTTTCACGTTTTAAGCATTTCAGAATAAGACACAAGTGTTGGAACAGATTTTAGATGGTGTTGAAGAAGCACCAAAAAGTACATTTTCAAAACCATTTCAGGTAGTGCACCAATAATCAAAAGTGTTAACTTGGACTTCTCATTAAACTTTGATTATCTGACCCTAATTGCTTTGGCATTTTCACAACTTAATGACCTGAACACTGTCCAGAACACTCAGTTCAATCTGTTTCTTTAAGCATTGAAAAATACTCTTACAATGTCACAAAAAATATTCTTACAATGTCAGACACACATAACTTATGCTTTATTTCATCTTCCATCAAAACTTGAAGAGTTCATTTACAACAAAATTTGTTTAGCTGTGTATGTTAAATTCCTTCTCTTGGGTCAAATGTATTTTATTTCTTATCCCCTAGATATCGTATCTCCTGATAACTACATAGCCATAGAACCTACTGGATACAGTTTGGACTAGTTAAGGGTTCACTTTTTTAAGACAAAATGTTTCTTTTTTTCTGTCTGGCTTCATTCTAAATTCTTTGCATTGATTCACAGAACTGAATGCACAAAAAACATTCTGTGTTTTTCTCTTGTAAACCACTATGTCATGTGCTTCAAGAGACTGCTAATGGAAAGTGAAGGAACACTGCAATGAGTCCTGGCAAGCTTTTAGTCATGTCTTTGACCTGAATCAAAAGGACTTTTCAGTTAAAACACAGTAAATTTTTGAATGGTAACAAGAAAAAATTTTGTTTGGCATCTTCTTCATACCCCAGCCATGTGGCAGAGTTTTTGTTCATTTGTCCTGAGGGCTATGTCTTTTTGAATGCACATGTAACTCTTTATCTTTTCCAACAGAGGCCATTTAAAATACACTTTTTCACTCATTCAGAGCAGGTGGGTTTTGTTGGACCACACTTACTACCCCCAAATCTCTCACTTCATGCTTCATTAGGCCTTTTTAGGGAAAAACACTCTTAAAACAGCATTTGACAATAGCCCACTGTTCTGTGACCCACTGTTAGCCAGTAAAGGTATGATACTGTAAGGAATGGTAGGAAGCATCTGGCACTGTTACATCTGGATCCTGCCCAGTGCATTGTGAATTCTTATATAGTTCACAAATCGAGCTCTTCTGTGTGCAAACTCCTGCTAGCTGCTTCAGTCTCTGCAGCTTTTCACAGGGAAAGTAAAAGGCTCTTCTGCTACTTTCAGTAGAAGACGACTCCATTCTGTCTTCCATGATCCCTGTCCATCTACCCTTCAAAAAACCACCACATATGAATGTATGTCAAGCTTTGTATTTATCCTTGATACCAGAAATGCTGTAAAATTTTGGCAAGCTGAATCGCACAATTTTCTTTCTATGTATCCAAATACTTCTCCAGTTTTGTGCAATCATATTTCAAACTATTATTCTGTGAAAAGTGCAGCAGTCAGTGGGGCTATTATGTCAACTTCGACTTAAGGTAGGTTTATCTGATTCATTGCATTTGTTTCAATGCCAATGAGTTGCTGGGGAAGTTGAGAGTCTTAACATCTCCTACTGCATCTGTAGTTCAGGCCACTGAAGTCTCTGAGGCACATCCCAAATATGTGACCTTAAACACCAAAATGGAGACCTGTCTTATTTCTAGTATGCAGAACTCATAATGTGCCATGCAGGTGATGTCTCTACTGTATTGTACTTACATAATCAGAGTACAGATAGATATCTTGAATAGTGTAGTTGGTGTCAGATTAAACAACTAACCAGCTTCAGATTTTTTTTTTAGTTGTTTGTTGTTTCTTTGTTGGGTTTGTTTGTTTGTTTTAATTCTTCTCGCCAGCATATTGTCCCTATTCTGGACTATTGTAATAAAGCAGGCAAATGAATGGGAGAAGAATATTCTGGGAAAACAACCTTGAATTGGACTTTAACCAAGAAATAACTTGATATGCCTGACCTGTACATACTTGCTACTACGAAACGTTGTAGAAAATATGGTGCCTGTTTACGTTTATGCTGGCTTTTAAGCTAAAATTCCTGGTTTTCTCAGTATTGTATCCAAAGATGTAGTGTTGGGAGTCAGAGTTTATTTCAACTTCAGTCAGTAATCAGGCTAGTTTAGAGAATCCTTGATACTAAAATCCCCTGGTTGGAGAAGGCAGTGCTTTACAGTAATCATCATGTTCTTAATTTTCTGCACAAGTGAAAGCTGTGCAGAGGAGGTGGTTGTGCTTTCAGTGCCAATACTGTTGCAATTCACATGATGAAAACAGCAGCTTGCTCGAGCCTGCATAGCCTAAACTTAAGTCTTTTCACCTTGAAGGACCAAGTCTCTTCTTGGAGCAGCTTTATGAGAGTATAACTGAGCAGCTTAGCAAATATTAGGACTAAGCTGTAGAAAAACTCCGAGCTTTACAATAGCAACTCTTCTGAAGTTAAGCATTAGAGAGCTCAGTTTTTGATTTGGAATACAAAAGTAAAAGATTCTGTTCTGTTATGTGCTTCTAACATTTGATGAACAAATGCCAAAAATATGGAGTGTTTCAAATTGTGTGTCTAATATCTAGTAACTTCTTTGGCCTGCTTTTGTTTTCTCAGTTACAAAGAATTTGTAGTTGAATTTAGGACTCTGTTCTAATCAAGATGCTTGGTGAAGCATAAGTGAAGCAGTGCTGCTAGGCTGTGTTAATATGGTAAATAAAACATTCACAAGCGGCATGTCTTCCATTTGTACTGATAACCAGTTTCCTTTGATGCATGTTAACTAGATGGCTTAACATTCTGTTCTTAGATTTTGGTCAAGCTTTATCCATTCTACTACAGGTTTTGCAAAAAAATAAGCAGGTAGGTAAACAGAAGTAGGTAAAATTTTGTTTTTTCCTGTTAATAAAGCTGAGCTGTGAGTTGATATGTAAATGCATTATCAAGCAACAGCAATCTTATGTAAATGCATTATCCAGGAAGAGCAACCTCTTCAGATTAATGAATTCCTGTTTTGAATGTATTCAGATTTAGGGTTTGTTTTGTGTTGTTTGGGTTTTTTGGGGTTTTTTTTTCTTACTGAAAACAGCACTGCAGTCCTGTGCCATGGCACTTGCTCCTCCTGCCACTCTGCCATCATCCATGTAGCAGCTGTGAGTGAGCTCTGCTAACCCAGCTGATCTGTCAGAAGTGTTTCCCTGCTGGGACCTGAACTTTGGATTAAAAGCACTACTTCCACCTAGTTTATCTGAAAAGGGGTTTTCAAAAGCTGAGTGTGACTGAAGTCTTTGTATTCTCTGCAGGAACTAGCCACCAGGGAGTGAGACTATTGCAATGTTCTGTAAAATAAAACAAAATTCTAACAGTGCATTTTGAACCTATTTTCAAATATTTGCATAAAGCTTCCATTACTCATGTAAACCCCAGCAGAATCTTGATGATGCAAAAAGGAAAGTGTGGTGGTGAACCACTTAAGCAAATGTAGTTAGGGACTGAATCCATTCTTGGATATCACCATCTGGCTATTGAGGAAATGGAGATTTATAGTAATTATAATAACTAACAATGATTTTAAAATAGATTTTCTAGGCAGTCTATCACAACATGAGCGACCATTACCCTTGAGTCAGGTTTTTTGCTGATCCTTAGTTTTGGATTTTGAAAGTATCTGAAGTCTGTTTTAGAGACTAGATTATACCAGTGTAATTTTCTATTTTTTTTTTCCTATGTGGCTGGTGATTATTTACATGCAAAATATGGCAGATATTAAATTATATGTTAATTTGTTTAAAATTTTAATTAATACACTGAAGTGGCAACCAAATAAGAAAACACTATGCATTCAGTTCAAAAATAAGATATTTAACCATATCAAAGCTTTGGATGCAAAATATTTTCAGGTTGGAAATAGAGTTATAATTGTCTGAAAAAACAAATACCATGAAAGTGGGCTGATTTCAATTCTTTAGCTGGGGATTACCACTAGGAGCTGTTGAATGAGGAATAAAAAGAGGAAGTTTTCTTCAATTCCTCTCTTCCAACCTGTCAATAATTATGCAGTAGAAAAAGTGTAGCTATGGCAGTAGCCAGTATTCAAGAGTGAAGCTAGGATGTGTACTAGGATAGGCGTGTCTCAAAATTGCAGTCTGGCTTGTGATACCTAACCACTTGTCCTCTGTTCTGTATCTGGTTTTACTGGGGTGCTTTCATGTTTGGAGTCACCTCCTGAGAACAGATTGTTGGTCGTCACTCTAAATGCCTTTTGTATCACTTTGAAGTGTAAGTCTTTGATAGAAGTATAAAATCTCACTTATTACCCCCAAGAACAAGGTTCACCTGAATGGAAAAGGAGCAACTGAGTTAATGTTATTAACCCTGTCTTTTTTTTTTGTTACAGTATCTTCATGAAATATTAAATTATTTGAATTTTGACATGTGATGTCACATTTCTTAAGCAAAGGAGGATTTGCAGCTTTAAAAGATGGGGCTTTTTACCAATTTTGTTCTGTTTATGTGACACATGAAAGTTGCCAATACAAGGCAGTTCTCAGCTTTTGAGTTTGCTGCAGAGTAAAATCTTTTTGTAGGTCATGCTTACCAAAAGATGGGATTCATGGACTGAAATAGCCTTCATTAAGATAGCTTGTCAGTCTAGAAAACAAACTTCCATTGGGGTTATGGTGATAGACAAGATTTGGTGAAGATTTTTTATATTTCCAAGTATGAAATAAGAAGATTGAATGATCAAACAGTGATTCTTTTTGTCAATGTAATTAAAAATTAAAACTAAATCGTCTTTCTTATCACACCAGTGCCAGAATCATGAACAGTACTGAAAGTTAATTAATTTGTTGTGGTCTGTTTGCTGGATTTTCTGTTTTCGAACTGTCAAAAAGGATAGTAATTACTACAATTAAAAATTCATATGAGGGGTCACTTACCTTGTATTGTGTTTAAGCTTCTAGTGAGTTCTCTACATTGAGTAGAGATGTCATCCTACTTGAAATAATTCATTCCATAAGTTTTCTCTCTCTAAATCTCTTTAGTTGATCCGAGATTGGCATAACTTCAAGCAACTAAAAGAAGAAAATCTGCCAGAAGTATATAGAAGCAGTCAATGACATTTAGAACATATGTTGTCCAAAAGTGTGAGGGTTTTGTTGGGTTTTGGTTTCTTTTCTCTGCATAGGGCCATATAGCATATGATATATTGGAAGCTAAAACAAAAGCCACCTTGAGACACAGTTTTGAGTTACAGTATAGTTTCATATATTGCCAATAAAGTTCTTAGCTAGTTCTCTTTAAAGGCATCGATAGCTGTATGTTCCTGTAATGTTTTGCAAGTGCTTCCTTGATGTTCAAGCTTGTTTCCCTGTTGCCCCGAGGGTGATATTCCATGGAGTTCACTTCTGTTTATTCTACTGAAAAAATCCCTGATCCTGTTTTTGCTCAAGGTGTTATGAGCGATAGCAGCAATACATTACAGATTGAAACAATTATCATGAAAGACAATGAATGAGAAGACTAACAAAAGAGAGAGAACACATCCTATCAGGGTAGAGTATTTTAAAGGATTTCCAGTAACATGATTAAATTAAAATTCTTGCAAACAAGGCCTTAAAGATACAAAGCTTAAGGAAGCAATAAAATTTATCCTATTAATATCAATAGTTGCATTTACCCAATTTATCTCACTTTGCATATTTTGAATAGTGGGAAGTTAGTAGGGTTGTATGTAAGTGTCTGGGAAAGGAGGGTGTCTGGGTAATGTGAGAACCTTACCTTCTACAAAATGCTCTAATAGAAATCTCACACTACAGAACAAATATTTACCTGAGGCAAGAAGGAGGTAAAAATATATCTGCATTGCACTTATTACCTGGTATCACCAGAGCACATTTAGGCAGTGTGCATTTCTTTGCTTGAGGGTTAAATGCTTTCAAATTGGAAAAAGGACTATGTGAAATAAAAATCTTCAGTGCTTATTTCCTTTGATACTCTATCCTCTTCTATGAGAATAAAACCAAAACCAACTAAAAAAACTTCACCACCCATGAAGCAGTTGATTTAAGGCAGATGCAGTTTCTTGGGGTGGAGAAAGTACTTGAAACTAAAGAACAGCAGTGTCTTGGGAATGGGAGAGGA
Source organism: Illadopsis cleaveri (assembly GCA_013399915.1). Classification (NCBI taxonomy): domain Eukaryota; kingdom Metazoa; phylum Chordata; class Aves; order Passeriformes; family Timaliidae; genus Illadopsis; species Illadopsis cleaveri. The sequence continues at coordinate 44,297 of VXBB01024397.1, forward strand.
AGTGTTACATCCTTGGGTTTGAAAGTTTTCTGTCAGAATCTCATACACACACCTTATGTTACACCAGAGAAGCTCAGGACCAAGGATCAAATTAGGTGAATTAATTTGAAACAGGGGAAGGAAATACTTAGGAGAAGTTTTGACATTTCACTTGACCATCTCACAGAAGCACAGGATGCTTGAGGTTGGAAAGGTTCTCCAGAGATCAGCTGGCCCAACGCCCATGCTCAGGCAAAGCCATCTAGAGGCAAAACAACAAAACAATATTTTGTATTCATCTTAAGTGACATTCTTAGAACTGTCTTCAAAAGCTGAGAAAATAAAATATACACTGCTCTTTTTTTTTTTTTTTTTTGTATTTCACTGAAAAAACATTTAGTTTTTAGATTAATATTTTTTCCATTTTAAACTTTGCTAAACAGCCACTATTAACAAGTTATTATTTATTAGTAGTATAATTCATTGTTCTCACAACTTAAACTTCAGTGGAGTTGAGATTACAAAGTATGAATTTTGTTCAGTTCCTTGTCTTCTCAAATACTACAGAATGACTATTTAACCTCTCTGGACTAAACAGAGATCTGAAGTTGTGAAAAGGGCCATGTTGGTGTCAGCTACTGCATGCTGGTTGCTCATGACAAGTCCTGATTAAAGGTGGTGCTGGCTTTGCTCTGTATAGACAATTTTGAATTTTCATTTGAAAGAAAATTTATTTTGTTAGTCAACAAGTTCATGGTAAAAAATTGTTACCTTAGTGACTTCCCTGTGAAGAACCACAGTTTCCAGTAGTTAATAAATCTTTCTACCTCAGAGGTGTTCTAAATGACCATGTCATTCAACATCTGTTCTCTCAAGTCTGAAAGCTAGTATAGCCTTCCTCTGGATTGCAGAGACAGGTTGAAGTTAATGCAGGACTCTTTGCAAACTGAGGAACACAAACTGCTCACAAGTTGCTGGGTGTGCCCTGTATCCAAAGAGTGCTGGCTGCTGGGCAAAACACACCACTATCAGATAGAGAAGTTTCACAAGAAACTAACTTGCAGCCAGTCCTTTCTATGGTGATGGGACAAGCTGACAAACAATCACATCTTGTGGCATTGTGCTTGCATTTCCACCAGACATCGTCTGTCTGTAATAAATGCTGATCCTACATGGCTGTCTGGAGTGTGGGAAGGGAATATATCTCCACAAAAAAGCCCATGCAGGAACCACGAGCCCAAGCATGATCCCGTTTGTCTTGCCAGGCAACATTTATCACAGGCAGATGGGAACGAAGCACAGCAAGACCTCTTGGAAAAGATATTTCCTGGGTCAGGGAAGGCGTTCAGGATAAAGGCTGGAGCAGCCTCATGTCTGTTCATGGGGCTGGGTGACAGAGTTGTGCCACAGGTCTAAAGACACACACTTGCCTGCTCCCACCTGGTTTTATTCAAGCACCCCAAATGTATAACTTCCATATTGCTCATGAAGGGGACCTCATGTCAACAAAAGAATTCCCTTTAATATTTTGGCTTTTGTTAATGCACAGAGTACATCTTCTTTTCTCCTCCTCTGAAAACTGTGCCATGGGAATTGGCCTGGAATATGTGTAATTGAAAACAGAGGGAAACTGATGCCATTTCCAAGTTGTGCCTTTCTTGTGATATACTACTCATTTACTTACGCATCAGTTTATGTACATACATTAGTAACACCCCTCTATTTTTAATCCTCCTCTTTTGAAATACTATGTAATAGTTTAATAAATCATTTCAAAGTCAAGAAACATTTTTCCACTGTTAATTAAGAGAGCCTGAGTTGTTCTTTGTCCTTTTGGTGACAGAAGTATAGAGAAAGAATTGTTCTCCCTCTAAATAAAAAAAAATAAAA